>CAODLS011748944.1:0-22098 GCA_948243855.1 Flueggea neowawraea | reverse complement strand
ATATATATCCATTTCATAAAACATAGGGTTGATTATAAAAATCACATAATCATTTTATTCATTTAACCAATCCTTAAATTAGTCCATTTTCATAATCATGTTCAGCACATCATAAAACATAATAGGAGTTTCAAGACACAGCCTATGTGTCAAGACCCACTGGTCGGTGGCTGGCCTCGCTGGCACGGACAAGAAGTTGAACATGGGCATACATAACATGAATCAGAATGTGGTATTGTGGTCATACTATATACATGATATGCAAATGCAATGCAAACCCTCATAACTGCTGAAAACATATATTGAATGTGTTTCCATCACTATCGATCATAAATCCATAATCTACGTAAAATTACAGTTTGGTCCCCAACCACTATAAAATTACGCCTTAATCCTCGAGACTTGGCAAACCTCCATATATTCCTCAAAATATCCTTAAACTACCAATATGTTCTCCATAAGTTAGAATTCTCAGATTCATCCCTAAACCCTCATAAATTACTCTTTAATCCTTAACTTGTAAATTTACAAGTTAGTCTCCATAAATTCTAGAATTTATGAATCTATAGCTTAACTTTTCCAAAATTACATTTCTAGAGCTCAAGTTTCTAAAATTACAAATCTAGCTTCAACTTTCCAGAATTTACAAAAATGTCCAAACCTAAACACGTTCATAAATATTAATCAATAATCAATTCTATCAAACAAACTCTAAATCACTCCAGAAATCATCAAAACCAAACATAACCCTAGCCAACACAATAAATCATCAAATCTGTAGATTCAAGGCTTGAAACATGTTCCTTTAACCTCAATGAACTTTAATCTAATAACCTTTAGCATCCATTAACTCAGAATCATCCAAAAATTTGAACCCTAGACCTATTTGGTCAAAACGGATTTGATGGATTCATGCATGAAAGAGATGTTAAATCCAAGAAAGAGTTGTAATCTTACCTCCTAAAATGGTCGTGGATGATGGACGAACCAAGCTCTGAAGTCCCAGATGACTTGAGAGAGTTTTGAGTGATTTGGGAGAGTAGAAAATGAGGAAATCAGGTTTGTTCAATACTTTAAAGGCATCTGAAACACATCTCACGTACGTTAAGGTACCCTTACGTACGTGTATGGACATCTCACATACATTATCGGGGCTCAAAAATCAATTTTGGACGCATCAGGCCCGACCTCACGTACGTCAACTCACGTACGTGAATCATCATGGAAACCCAGCACACGTACGTCAATCGTTGAAAATACGTATTCTGCAAAACCAGTGCCTAAAGTACGTTAGCCTGAGTCTTACGTACGTTAGGTTATCATAACGTGCGTTATTCCTATAACTACATACGTTATAAGCCTTGTTTCTCATTTCTTGACTTCTCTTGTTACCGACCTCATCCCATATCATTTCGAACACTTAAAAACATCAAACCTAACATGATTTCATCATAAACATCATTCACCATCCACTGGTATTCCCAAAAGTTCTTCATATCATATTCGAAAACTATAGCGATCATAATTTGAAAGAACGGGATATTACATACTTGCCCCCTCAAAAGAAATTAGTCCTCGAATCTCGAAACAAAATAAATCATAGTCAAGAACAACTCCAGATCTCTCTAAGCATAATCTAAATCATAAATCAGGCTATCTAGCCACATAATATCGCCAATGCATAATTAATGCCCGACTAACGTGCAAACATGAAGACATGATGAACATATGCAAAAGATGCAAAGACATAAAATAAAACATACTGACCTATAGGTCAGCTGAGTCGAACATGTGCGGATATCTGCACCGAGTCTCCTCCTCGGCCTCCCAAGTGGCCTCCTTAACAGAATGATGTCTCCAAATCACTTTCACTGAAGCGACATCTTTGTTCCGAAGTCTCTTGACCTGACGGTCAACGATCCTGAGCGGAACCTCATCATAG
This sequence comes from Flueggea neowawraea, assembly GCA_948243855.1. Classification (NCBI taxonomy): domain Eukaryota; kingdom Viridiplantae; phylum Streptophyta; class Magnoliopsida; order Malpighiales; family Phyllanthaceae; genus Flueggea; species Flueggea neowawraea. Next base: position 20,156 of record CAODLS011748944.1, on the reverse strand, counting down.
GACAAATCCAGTCTAACCTCCAAGGACTGTGGAGCCAAAACATGCAACAGATCTGGGACATATCTCCTCAGAAGCGAAACATGAAATACTGGGTGAACTGAAGCAAACTGAGGCGGTAACACTAACTCATATGCCACTGCTCCAACGCGGCCAATAATCTCAAATGGACCAATGTATCTCGGGCTCAACTTTTCCTTCTTCCTGAACCTCATAACACCTTCCATAGGTGATACTTTCAGGAATACATGGTCTCCAACCTCAAACTCCACATGTTTACACTTCGGGTCAGCGTAACTCTTCTGACGACTGTGAGCAGTCTGAATCCTCTGCTGGATTAGCCTAAATTTTTCAGTAGTCTCTAAAATAAGATATGGCCCCAATGGCTCTCTCTCTGCGGCCTCGGCCCAACATAAGGGAGATCTGCACTTCCTACCATACAGTGCCTCATAAGGTGCCATCTCGATGTTCGAGTGGTACGAGTTGTTATAAGAAAACTCTACTAATGGCAAGTGAGAACCCCAACTCCCGGCAAAATCCACAGCGCACGCCCTCAACATATCCTCCAAGGTCTGAATCGTATGCTCGGACTGCCCATCTGTCTGCGGATGAAAAGCAGTGTTGAAATCCAATCGAGTACCCAACTCGTCCTGAAGTTTATGCCAAAACTGGGATGTAAATTGAGGTCCTCTGTCAGACACTATAGAGACAGGCACACCATAAAGACATACAATCCTCTCGATATACAACCTCGCCAACTGTGCCGCTCTATATGTCGTCTTGACAGGCAAGAAATGCGCCGATTTGTCAATCGGTCCACAATAACCCAAATGGAGTCATACCCTGAAGACGTCTTTGGTAGCCTAACCACGAAATTCATGGTGATGCAGTCCCACTTTCACTCGGGAAGAGGCATCTGCTGCAATAACCCAGAAGGACGTTGATGCTCAAACTTCACCTGTTGACAAGTCAAGCATCGGCTGACAAACTCAGCTATATCCTTTCCATCCCTGGCCACCAATAGGATTTACGAAGATTCTGATACATCTTAATGTACCCTATGTGAACCGAATAGACAAAACTATGACCATCGATCATAATCTCCTCGCGTAACCCACCTGAGGATGGTACGCATAACCTCAAACCAAACCAAAGGACTCCCGAATCATCAATGATGAACCCTGGCACCTCAGATGCCTTAACCTTTTTGACCAATCCCTGAATCTCAGTATCCTCTTTCTGAGCTTCACGGATCTGATCTAACAAAATAGGTCTCGCCTCAACGTGACCAAATAAAGCCCCGGATTCGTCAAACTGCAACTCGACTCTAAGCTCCATCAACCTTTGCCATTCCGACACCGCTGGTCATCTCTCCACTGCGATGTGAGCGAAACTCCCCATTGACTTCCTACTTAAAGCATCCACAATCACGTTAGCCTTGCCAGGATGATATGATATGGTGCAATCATAATCATTTAGCAATTCCAACTAGCGTCTCTGCCTCAAGTTTAGGTCTCTCTTCCCAAAAATGTACTTCAAACTCCTATGATCTGTAAAGATCTCAAAAGTCTCTCTGTATAGATAGTGCCTCCAAATCTTGAGTGCAAACACTACGGCTGCCAACTCCAAATCATGTGTCGGATAATTCTGTTCATGTTTCTTGAGTTGTCTGGATTCATAGGCAATCACCTTACCATGTTGCATCAATACACAACCTAAACCAACTCTCAAGGCATCACAGTAAATTGTGAATCCTCCAAAACCCGACGACAAAACCAATACTGGCGCTCGTCAAACATCCCTTCAACTTCTAAAAACTATCCTCACATCGGTTGGACCACACAAATTTGACTCCTTTCTGAGTCAATTGGGTCATAGGAGCTGCTATCGTCGAGAAATCTTGGATAAACCTCCTATAGTAACCAGTTAGACCCAGAAATCTCCGAATCTCCAAGCCATCTTAGGCCTCTCCCAATGGAGTATAACATCTACCTTTTATGGGTCAACCATAATAACATCTCTCGACACCACGTGTCAGAGAAATATCACTCGGTCAAGCCAAAACTCGCACTTCGAGAACTGAGCGTAAATCTGATGTTCTCTCAAGGTTTGCAAGACTGACCTTAAGTGATCTTCGTGCTCTTCCCTACTCCTTGAGTAGATCAAGATGTCATCAATGAAGACAATCACAAACCGATCTAGATACGGCCTGAACACTCTGTTCATCAAATCTATAAATGTCGCAGGAGCATTTGTCAATCCAAACGACATCACCAAAAACTCATAGTGTCTGTATCTAGTCCGAAATGCAAACTTCAGAATGTCCTCACCTCGTATCCTTAATTGGTGATATCCCGACCTCAAGTCGATCTTAGAAAACCATTGTGCACACTGCAACTGGTCAAATAAATCATCTATCCTCGGAAGCGGATATCAGTTCTTCACCGTTACATTGTTTAACTGTCGGTAATTGATGCACATACGAAGGATACCATCCTTCTTCTTCACAAATAAGACCGAAGCGCCCCATGGTGAAACACTTGGTTGAACGAATCCATTATCTAACATTTCTCTAAGTTGAGTCTCTAACTCTTTCAGCTCCACCGGTACCATCTAATACGGTGGAATCCATATAGGATCGGTACCAGGCCGAACCTCTATAGCGAACTCAACCTCACGCTTTGGCAAAAGTCCAGGTAACTCCTCCAAAAACACATCAGAGAACTCTCGAGCTACTAGCACCTCCTCCAGTCTCAACTCTGAACTCTGCGGCTCAACAAGCACAAAAGCCAAATACGCCTCACAACCTCGACGAATCTTCTCCGCTCTAACGGCTGATACATAGCTTCGAACCACGCTATCTTGTTCTCACTGATAACAAAACTTTGCCTGACCAGGTGGTCGAAAACATACCCTTTTGGCAAAACAATCCAAGGTAGCGTGCCAAGTCGAAAGCTAATCCATACCAAGTATCACATCAAACTATTCCATGTCCAACACAGTAAGATCAACAGTCAACTCGTGCCCCTCAAAGGCAATCACGCAATTTCGGACCTCGGAATCAACAACAATCTTGGCACCCAGAGGTGATGAAACCTTTAACAACCTGACTAATGGTGGAGGAAGACGAAGGGTATCAGGCATTAGGGTTTTTATAAACCCAGCAGGTCAAAATGTTGCGTTTTGAGGCTATTTTAACTGAGGAAAAATGTGTGTCAGACGAGAGACGCGCGTCTCACACTTCCAACCCTCGTAACACGTATTACCCGATAAGAGATGCGCATTACGCTAACAACATCCCACTTCCTCGGACAACAGATTCACGTAACGTGCATTACATTCCTTAACGTGCGTTATCGTGGCTGCTGCTCACCATTTTCGCCTCTTCTCTTCTTCTCTTGATTTCCTCTTTTAATTCCACCAAAATTTTATGACTCCAAAGCATTTTATTCACCAATGAACACAATAGATCATTGTTAACCAACAAATCTCAAATCAACATTGGACAGGGTATTACATGGAAGTTGAGGAAATTGGAGAGAATGATGGTAGTGATAGTGATGAACCGGTTGAGATTGAAGAAAAATTCCAATTGCAAAAGGCTTACAAGTATTTAAAAATATCAATAACTGTTGTTGAAGTTCGGGGATAATTTAAACTTGTGCTACATATCTTTCAGAAAATCTACGAATGATGCATTATGCAGTTTACTGAAGTGTCACGCCAAAGCAAAATTCCCAAAACTACATCACCAACATTGATACGAAAATTCTTTGGCATGTTCTAAAAAAAATCACATCAATTTCCCAGACTTGATCATCAAGTGGATGAAGTACAAGGGAAGCAATTTTACAAGAACTCTTATGAGGAAAGTAAAAAGAAAGAAGGTTTGCCATATGAAGCACTCATAAACCAAATTCTTGAGGAAAATGAATACGATCTTTCAAGACATGAGTTTCAAGAAATGCCTTATCCAGGGTGCAGACCTGTCACCAAAATATTAAAAAACTATGGCTGAACCACGGTCAAGAACCATGGTCATGTTTTTGACCGTGCCCAAGCCACGTTCATGGACCACGACCGTGGTCACCAACACCAAAATGTCAAACAGACAGAACTGAGCCACAGTGATGTTTATGATCGTGGCCAAGTGCAACGAGGCCATGACTGGACCACGATCAGGAGCCATGGCCGTGGCTCTCTTAAAGAGAGAGAAAATGATGACAAAAAAGAACAAATCAATTAGGGACCAAGGCACAAAGGAAGGACATTTTTGGGAGATTGTTGCTAAGTTTGTAAGGGACCAAGAAAGGTATAAATACACCTCTTCCACACCATTTTTTTCATCCTTGGACAAGCACACCCATTAATGAAAGAGGGAACTTTTCTCTCTTATCAATTTTTAAGGTGGATTCCAAGCATTAAAGAGGAAAGAGAAAAGGGCTTGAAGATGATTTTTCGTCACCATTGAGAAAAGCTTTATTCTTCCCTTTTTGTCTTCTTTTACTTTGTTTGGAAATATGTTCATGATATTTATTTCTTGTTTTACATTTTATTTTGTAAATATGTTAGCTTAAATTTTATGTAAGGGTATTAGAGATGTAAACCTTGGATTGATGTTACTTAATGGATGATTATTTTGGGTTATAAGATTTTATTGGTATATCTATTGTTATTTGCGCCTTTATTACAAGATCTATTGTTGGTGATGATTTTATGACTTGTTTTGTATGGAATGATGTTGTGCTTAGCTGCCACAATATTATTTTTAACAAGTTCAAGTGATGAATTCAGAGATGAAGCTTAGGTTAGGTCCACTAGAATAAAACTTGTTGAGTGCTAGAGTAGAGATACTTAGTGTCTACATGATGTTCGATGAAGTTCCTCTATGAACTTAATGGGCATATTTTGGCTAGGTGAGGCCGAAATGACCAACCTAGAAAGTGTAAATACGACTTGAGTGACCTCGAGAGAGACCTTGAATAATTCATGTAGAGAGAACACTCATAACCTATTTCTTAAAAACCATTTTCATTCATTTAGCAGCTAAATCCGTGGTTTCATCTTGAAAACCATAACGCTTTCCTATTATTGAGAACTTGTGTTTAATTTCTTACTTGCTTTTATTTACAAAACTCCAAAAACAACAATTTGATGCTTTTATTGTTTTTACTTTATTAATTGATCACAATTAGACTCGTTCCTTGTGGAGATGATACCTAGAAATACTCCTTAGGTTTTTATTGCTACAATTGATTCTTATGCACTTATAAGAACCCGATCAAAAGGCCCAACATTAGGAAGCCCATGTTCCAAAAGTTTTCATCTAGGGGAAATTATAGCCTATATGCCATTTCCACAATTTTCTTTGCTCCAGACGCTCAAGAATTTGATGTTACATATTTACGTGCGAATTCTTATTTAATATGCATGCGTTCATATTTTATACGCATACCAGTTCATGACAGGTCATATGTATTATATGTGTCCCTACAAGCCATTTATGTCTCATTTTTTATTCCAATTTTGAACTTTCTAGGTTGCTACTTCTCTCCATCCGTTCTCCTCTCTTGGATTTCCTATGAAATTTGAACGTCTCTGTTATAAACCAACAGTGAAGAACGTTGATTGCTTGAAGGCTTTTATGTGTTTGTTGGGCCGTTTGATATACTCAAAGGTTTCTCTCTTAATTTTTTAAATCATTTGCTATAATCGCTCTAATTTCAGTGTTTTATGTCATTTCTTTTTAAAATTTCAATGCAATTTTTTCTCAACTTAAGGTTTCCCTTTGTCATATGTACTCTTCTATTGTGTTTCATGCCATTTTTTAAAAGTTTTATTCTGATTTTGTTTTTAAAGCTAGGGTTTTGTTTTTGTATTGACGGTTCTAAACCTAAGTTCTATTCCAATGTCTTCACAAAATTCTCCTTGTAGCGGCTTGCGAATAAATGTTTTTGATTCGACTGAAGCTTCTCGCTCTCTTCGTTCTTCTAAAAGGAAATGGTATGAGGGTGGTAGCAGTGCTGGTGTTGTTGGTTCTTCGTCCACTATACAGGTCTGTGATTTTTTTCTGATGGTTATTGCAGTTAAGTTCGTCGTTGATTTTAATTTTATGCAACATGCAACATTGTTCTATTATTTTCCCTATTTTTCCTAATTTTTGTTTTATTTTTACATGTCTCAGGCTAGGCATATGACGACTTCCAACCAAAACAAGGTTTTTTTTGCTTCAGAAATATATGTTTCTATGCTATTATTAGTAAATGAGTTATTTGTAGGTGAATTTTTTTTTCTTTTTTGTTGTTTTTAACTTTCAAAGTTCTTGTTTGTGTATGTAATTTTAGAACTCAATGAAGTATTTCAAAATAGGGAAGAAAGTTGAAGACGGCTAAAGCATTAGTAGAGCATGGAGATACGGAAAAAGAAATAATTCATAACCAACGTCAAAAGGTTTGCTTCTAATTTGTCTTAGTTGGTTACTTGTTGTATTTCTGTTGATTTTTAGTTGGTTTTTGGTTATTTCAGTTTATATTTTTCTGTTTGGTTGGTTATTACATTGGTTGAAAATGCTAATTTGCTTTAGCTATTTATGCCCATATGATGTAATGTTGGTAGTAATTATTAATTCACTTTAGTTGATAATTGGTTGTTTTGTGGTTGATTTTAGGTTTTTTTTGTTTGGTTTATATTTTTCACTGTTATGTTTCTTTTGTGTGCATCACTTTTATTCATTCTCCCACAATTATCTCCTTTGTACTTACCTTTCTATAAGTTAGCTCACTTTTATGTTTAGTTAGTCATTGCATCGGTTGGTACTCTTAATTTGCTTTACTTACTTGTTGGTTATTTTTTCAGTTTAATTTTGGTTGATTTCTTGTTGTTTTCTGGTTGATTGTTTGATTAATTTATCTTAATAGGTTATTGGTTGTTTTTCGTTGATTTTTGGTCGACTTCTGGTTATTTTTTGCTTCAGTGGTTGTTTTTTGGTTGATTTTTAGTTGTTTTTTGGTTGATTTTTTGCTTAATTTTTTTGCTGGTTATTGGTTGTTTTCAGTTGATTTCTTGTTGATTTGTTGCTTAAATTTCTTTAGTTGGTCAGTAGTTATTTTTTGGTTGATTTCTACTTAATTTACTTTAGGCTGTTAGTGATTGGTTTTTGGTTAATTTCTGGTTGATTTTTTGCTTTAGTTGGTTATTGGTCATTTTCTTGTTGATTTCTGTTTTTATGTGATTGTTTTTTTGTCTTACTTTGCTCTAATTTGTCAGTGGTTGTTTTTCAATTTATTTTTGGTTGATTTTTGGTTTATTTTTTTACTTAATTTGCTTGAGTTGGTCGGCGGTTGTTTTTGGTTGATTTCTGTTTTTTTTCCTTAAATTTCTTTAGTTGGTCAGTGCTTGTTTTTAATTTATTTCTGGTTGATTTTTGGTTAAATTTTTGAATAATTTGCTCTAATTGGTCAGTTACTATTTTTTGTTTAATTTCTGGTTGTTTTGCTTTTGATTTTTTTGCTTAATTTGCCTCAGTTGGTCAGTTGTTGGTTTTTTTGGTTGTTTTTAGTTGATTTCTGTTTATTTTTTGCTCAAGTTGTTTTAGTTGGTCAGTTTTTGTTTTTTCGGTCAATTTCTGGTTGATTAGTTGCTCAATTTGCTTTAGTAGGATATTGATTGTTTTTCGGTTGATTCACTGTTTTTCTTTCTTTATTCACTTTATTTGGTCAATGGTTGTTTTCAGTTGATTTCTGATTTAGTTTTTTGCTTAATTTACTTTAGTTGGTGAGAGGTTATTTTTCCATTAATTTCTGGTTTATTTTTTTGCATAATTTGCTTTAGTATGTGAGTGATTGATTTTTGGGTGATTTATGGTTGATTTTCTTGCTTAAATTGCTTTAGTTGATCAGTTTTTTTTTTCGGTTGATTTCTAGTTGCTTTGTTGGCTGTATCAGTTCTTTTTTTTTTTTATCTCAATTTATTTATATCAATGTTGTGTCCATGTAGGTTACAAAGAGGAGTGCTAGAAAGAAACCTCAAAAACTAGCTCGCCAGCAACAAGATATTGATAAGGACAATATTTCAAGTTTTGAGGTTCCTGCAAAGTAAATTTTATTTTGTATATTTTCAGTACTTATTTTGGTTTTATTTTTAATTTTAATTTATTTATTTATTTGCAAAAAAGTTTTGTTGATTTGTCATTTATTCTATCCATCTTTCTTAGCGCAAGAAAACAAAGCCAATTGGGATCAATGAACCAGTGTCTTCTAATTTTAATACATTTGCTAAAGTAAAGGTATCAGTTTATTTCTTTTTATTGGAAGCATTATAATTAGTTCAATAATTACTTTAGTTGGTTATCGGTGGTTTTGTGTTGTAATTTTGTGTGTGTTTTTTAGGACTGGGATTTTTACGTTCAACCTTGTCATCATTTTACTGCAAAACTTACATATGATCATTCATGGCAAGCCTTAGAAACTATAAAATCTGTTTTGACACCAGTACTGTTAGATATGTTTAAAAAACTTGTTTTGGACTTTTTTTAGATTTAAAACCTTTGAAGACTCAATGTCAATCAATTCATAGCTTATGGCTTCGTAAGGTCAAGCAACCAAATCCCTATGAGCTATGGATTAATGTTTCTAGCAAGTTTTCGCGTTTTGGGTTAGGGGAATTTGCTTTAATCACCGGTCTAACTTGTTTTGACAACTCTGTGAAAAGTCATTTTTCTTTGCAAAACGGTTCTTTAAGAAATAATTTTTTTCCAAATACAAGAAAAGTTGAAAGACAATTTCTTATACAAAGTTTTAATCTGCGAGTTTTCCCTTCCGATCAAGACGCTGCGAACTTAGCTCTTCTCTTTTTTATACAATTTGTACTGTTGTCCAATATTTCTTTAAAGAAAATTCCTGATTTAGATTTTGATCTAATTGAATATGGTACATATCAAAGATATGCATGGGGCAGGGATGTTTTCTTTTGTACCCTTAAGTTTCTGAAAAACAAGCTGTCTAATGCTAAATTGGGAGATTCGGATAAAGATCATTTTTACCGTTTAAATGGTTTTCCTCTAAGTTTTCAATTATGGTTTTTTGAGGTTTTTCCATGGATTAACAGTAATTTTGCAAATAAAGAGGGTGAGAGTTTTCCACGTATGTTGCGTTGGAGTTGTTCTGATTCACCCAATTTGAAGGTGTTAAAGTTTAATTTGTTTTGTCATTCCGCTGAAACTGCAAGTGTTTTTATCATGCATTATTATTATTATCATTATTACTTTTTGTTCTATATTTTAAGGACATATTTTTATTATGGTTTTCTTCTTCTGTTTTTTTTTTTTTGAAGTTGGGTTTGAAGAATATTGTCCCCTGTGAACATGAAAGAAGAATCATGCCATTAGATAGTTTTTTCAAGAAAAATTTGGATGGTGATGGATATGAAGATCAAGTAGAAAGCACTTGTGTTAACAGGTCCAATGATGCAAGTTTGCAGAAGTTGCAAAAATTGCCTAATGATCAATAGAGATTGGCGAAAAGTTTTGGTATTTTCAAAGATTATGTGGAGGCAAATATTGGTAATTTAGTCAAGGATGTTGGCAAAATTTTAAAAATTCTAACAGAGATAAGGTCGAAGGGGAAATTTGGTAGTGGTGGTGTAATTGACAAGGAGGAAAGTAAAGATGAAAGTGGTGATACTTCTGATAATGAAGATAAGGTCAAAAGTGTTGATGGTTCCGATAATTATGATAACAAGTTCAATGATAATGTTGACTCTGGTGGTGATAGTGTTGCTGGAAGTGATGAATTGAAAGGTTTAAAAAGAGATTCAAACATAGATGATGAGGAGGTATTTCAAAATAATTCTGTTTTATATTTTCTTTTCTTTTTGTTTATTTTTTAGGTTTTAATTTTATTTATTATTGTTGTATCACTTAGATGATAGAAGTTGTTGATGCTATTGAGACAACTCACCATATTTTAGGGGAAAAGGTACTTGTTTTTTTATCTTTTAAAGTATTTGTTATACAATTTATTTTATTTTAAGTTTACTTTTATTTTTAAAATTTTGGACAATATTTTCAGGATGAGCAAAACATGAATGATGTTTTCCAAGAAAAGAGTGATCAGTGCTTCAACAAACATAGTCATGTTGATGATCATGATGTTCTGGTAAAAAACATTTAGTTGAAGATTACTTAAATGATAAGGTTTTATATTGTTTCAGTTGAAGTTTCCCTAACAGTATTCTTTTGTGTATTTTCTTTTTGTTTGTTTTTTAGTTTTTTTTTTGTTTTGGTAAATTTACATTTTTTTAATGTCTTCAGGTTGATGCACAATTGGATTGTAATCAAAAAGATGCTTTCCAGAAGAATGATTTTAGAGGTGTAAAAGGCCAAAATAATGATGATTGAACAGATATGGATGAACTTCCAAATTTTGATTTCAAGGTGTGTTTTAAGAATCTGCAGTTTATTTATTATGATTCAAGTCGAATATTTCAAAACAAATTAGCCTTATTATGATTCATTTTAGATTTCTCAATTGTCGGCTCAATCCCCACAAGTTGTCAATATGGAGGGTGTTGAATATACAAAATTTGATACAATTCGTTTTCCTTTTAACAAACCAAAGTATGCTTTTGTGGTGTTTGAATGTTAATTATGTTATACAAGTGAATAAATAATTGTTATTTTTGTAAGATTTATACTTATTAGCTTTGTCTCTTTTTAATTTAGATTTATGGTGATGCCCATATAGTTCCAAATGTTATTTGCATTTTATAATTTTTTTGGCTGTGTTGACATTTGGTTTGTTTTTGGTTATTTTAATTATTTATTATTCTTTTGTAGGTTGAAGTTGCACAGAAACAAGAAGATTATGATTATAATATTGCTTTTTTTGCTAAAGTTGATGAAATGGAAAAATCTTTCGGAAATTCTGGTAGAGGGCTTACAACCTCAAAGAATGCAATTGTGCGTTTTTTATAAATTTAGATTTTAGATTCGTGTGTGTTCTTTTTTTTTTTATGTTTTTGTTTTGTCTCTATAGGTTGATTCTGAAAAAGATGATGTTGCTAAAGGTGAGAAAGGGGGTTTTGTTACACCTGCAGAATCAAAGAGAGTGACCAAGCCTGGACGCTTTTCAGATTCTCCATTTACTACCAATTTTGGTTCTTCTGCTGAAGCTAGTACTGTCACATACATTGGTGATATTTGTCAACTAGATGACAATTTTGGTCAATCAAGAAATTGTGTCATCGATGTAGAATTTGTGGAATGGCTGGATCTTGGTTTGAAACCAATAAACAAGTAATGTTTTCTTTTTATTTCACGTGTTTTTCAGTTAGATTTTAATACTCTTATTTGTTCCTATTTTTCAGATTAAATAATTTTTCTCCTTTACAGGAAAAAGAAGTATAGCGATGAGCATAGTGATATATCACCTCCGTTTCGTCTTGGAGGTCAAGATATTAACAAGAAATATTGGTTTTACAAGTTAGATAATGCCGGTGAATTGTTAACTTCCTCTGTAAGTGTCTTCATCTCTATGGTTTGCTACCTCATTTTTTGAAGCTTAATCCATTTTATTCGAGGAGTCGCAATCTCAAATTGAATTGTCCTTGGTTGAGCGATGATTCAACTAATCCTTTGAGCATTAATTTTGTTGAAGGGTTGCCTACACAAATTGGGAGGTACTTTAATTTGTTCATTCTTTTAGTAGTTTTTTTTTGTTAGTAAATAATTTTTCTTCAGTAGTTTTCTGTTTTGTATTCTTTTTCTTTTTGTTTTTTGTTTTGCAGTGATTGTTGATTTTTTGTTATGTCTTTTGTGGAACATTTTGTAGCGGGGAAGGAGATTAAAGCTTATAGTTTTGTCATAGATTATCACCGATCTACGTTGGCATTTTTGCTTTACAAACATGCAAGGAGAAAGCAAGATTAGAATTTTCAAAGTGATGAAGAAGGTCCTCATAAGCCAAAGCACGAAAACCTGAAGAAAAATTAGGGATTAGTTGAAATTAGATGCAAATGACTTGTAAGCATGTTTATGATACAATATAGTTAGGTTTAATGTTGACTATTGTATATATTGGAATATTATTTTAGAATTTTATGTAAATTGATTAATGTGTTTTAATGGTTCAATCATCTTAACTTTGTTATGGATTTTTTTGTTGTTTGAATCTTTCTATTTTTAATCATGTGTAGTGCAATTGTCATTGTTTTCTGGTGTATGATTTCTAATGCTTTTTCTTTGGCTCTCCAAACCTTTTGGTAGCTCATAGTAATTCCATAGTTATTCTTCGTGTCTTTGATTATGTCCTTTGGTTTGTACTTGTTGTATGGTTCCACATACTTGTATTTTATGCATTCTCCTATGATATTTGATGTAGCGTTCCTCTGATTGTCCATTCTAACTTCTAATGGACAAGTATGAGCGTTGTTGAGCCTCTTCATTGCAAACATGCTGGTTGGTTTTTGTCTTGCTGCTCTAAAGCTCCAGTTGCAAGTTTTGTCATAGCAACTCAATGTGTATTCTCTTTGTATTGGATTTTATGCTTGACAACATAGTAACTAAGAACTGATTGCAAGGTTTCCTTGTCTTTGTATATCTGCCCAACTTCAACTTCTTCTTGCATTATGTTTGAAATGATTATTATTTCTTGTGTTTTTCTTCTTTTGTAAGTAGAATTGTAGGCTATCATCATCTTCAATTTGCAATGGTTTGCACGCATCTTTGAGCTGGTAGCTTATTTGAAGTTTGGTATTTTCTTCGTTTACTTTTAGTATTTTTGTGAGGATGTCAACCTAGCCTTGATAGTTTGTGTCTTGTTGAATGAGTGCCCCTTTTCTTGTTTAGTTGCTGAATTTGAAATTCTGACTCCATTCTCCATTGATATATACAAGTATAGGTATATTTGTCATTGCTATGTTCTGGAAAAATAGAAGACAATTGTTGCAAGCGAATAACTAATATTTTGGAAAAAAAATTAATAACCATTAATAAAATACTATCACATAATAGGATTAAATGTGAATCGTGTTTATTAAAATGGATTAGATATTATTGTCTGCAATAAATATATGCAAACATAAATATTGTAATAACATGATGCAACTACTTAAATTGGATGTACCTTTTTCTTGCTCTTGGGTGAATGAAATCTTCGCTGTTGATTGGCAGGGAATGAAGCTCAAAGAAGTCTCAATATCAAGCTGAAAATAAGCATTTTGGTGTGAAATTTACTGTGTTTGATTTCTGTATGCTTTATTTTTTTTGTGTATATTTTGTTGTGGTTTTTTGGTCTGCAATGTTGAGATTGTCGAGGAAGAGAAGAAATTTGAGCGTTGTTTTCTAGGGAATCGACATTGATTGATGAGATTTGTTTGCAGTGGCTTATATAGAAAACCCTACGACAACAACGAATGTGTTTTGCTAAACCCTACGATAGCGTTTTGCTATGTTTCAGGAGGCATGAGCGTACATAATTATAGTTTAGGGTTTGGTCGAGCATGTAAAATTATAGGGACCTCATCAGTCGGCGTAAATTTATAGCGCTTTTAGAAGAAGCGTATCTTCATAATTTGTAATTTATGACATATTTTTTTGTAATTCGCCCTTTCATCTACAGATAAGTAGCTATATTCAACAAGCAAATTCACCTATAAGATAATAATTAATTCTCTCCTCACGGTTCGGCCAATCGTAAGCCATTCACCCTTGGCTTGAGCATTGCCCTCGGCTTGTATTGGTGTGGAGGAATCCAGACAATCTGAGGTCGAATGGTATGAGGTAAATGATTCCATATCCTCTTTAGAAGCCTGTGCTTCAGCTTGGTCTGCCCAAGAGCCGCAACCCGTTATCACATCTATACAGTTTTCAGCCCAAGAAGGTAGCTGAATATGCACACTATTTAGCATGGCAATAGGCTATGCCTAAACGGGGAAAGCTTCCACATCAACAGCAATATCTTAATAAGTGGCAACTTACTTGCTCATTATTTGAACATATTATAATTTTAATAAAACTATACTAATTTTTATTTTTTCTAACTACACTAATTTCTCTTTTTTTAGTATACAATTTATTTCTGCAATTTAATTTTATAATCTATTTCCACAATATGTGGGAAGCAATCACACCCAAATCTTTCAAACAATCAAGTTAAAAAAGACAAATGGTGAATGTCTTTGGTGGGACACGGGTTGCTCTACCAATTAATTCTCAGTCTAGGTGTGTTAATATTGAAGTCGATTTTCTTGATTAAGATTGAAGCCATGATTGATATTTGATGAAGTAAAGTCAAAATGGGACGGATTGGAGATGAAAAGGCCGAGTAATGTCGAACCAGTGGGTTACACGCCCTGGGACACGGCCGTGTCCCAGGCCGTGTCTTGGCTTTTATTACACGGCTAAGGCTATTTCGGGCGTGTCTTGGTGGAATTCGCTCGTGTTTTGCCCAGTTTGCCAGTGTAACCTACTCTGAACGTGATTCCTGCTTAGGAAAGGGTTCTAATACGTGTATTAGGGTTTTGAGTGATTTATGTTGGTTACGGTTTCATTGTATACTATAAATAGGTGGCTTAAGAACAATTTTGTAAGTCTTTTATTGCTTTTGACTCTGAATAATAGAATTACTAAGTTTTCTGTCCGTAGACATAGATCGGTTATTGATTGAACAACGCAAATCTTGTGTTCTTGTGTGATTGCTCTTTGTTTTCGCAGTCTTCTTTCGCTGGTTTTTCATGATAGTTTCTTTATACATTTTGTGTCGTTGGGATATTCCTCCCATTAAGTAAAAGGTTAGTTTTGTTGTTGTTCAGACAGAGTTTTCAGTTTATGTACGCAAGGCGGTGGCAACTAGTTTCTGATTTTTATGTGGGTGTAGTGAATGGGGGCTCCTCATTGTTCGACTTGTTTGGAACCCAGGTAGCTTTCTCTTCAATTCCTTGTATTTTACTATTTCCACTGCGCATTTGATGCAATTAAGCTTTGTGTTGTGAACAATACATTACTCAATTAGATTATTCAAATTTATAATTCTCTTTTAAGTAGCGACGTCGTTGGGAGTTGCGTTTATGAACAAGGTCTGAGTTTATGGTACTTGTGGTAGAACTATATTCTTGACAACTTCTGATGGCTGTTATCTTCGCTGGTGATAATAGTATTATTAGCCTTCAAAAATGTTTTAGCATCATAAAATAGGATATGAAATTCAGAAATGATTGATCAATTCATTAATATACCTCTATTTGCAAATGATCTTTTATTTCGAGTATCCCTTGTAAGATGTGGTTTCGCATTTTCTACAACATTTACTTAAAAGAATTGTCTCTGCAGCTACATTTTGTGCACGATGATGCTATTATCCCAGAGATCTCCAACAAAAATTGATTGGAGATCGTTTCAAGTGAAGATAAATCTGGGAGGTGGGCAAGAGTAACATTCAAGATTCTTGTTTCATATCATGGTGGGTCATTTGATGGATGGCAGACAGCCTGGTCTGAATACTGTTCAAGGGTAGTTACCTTCTCTGTCTTTATTTTCATTTTTTTTTCCTTTTCCAAACATGACAACAGTGGCTGAAAGAGCTGAATTCTATATGTTGTAATATTATGTCTAAAGTCTTGCACCTCTAGTTCTTCTTTTAACTTTTTACTTGTTGTAGCTTAGTAGAATCATGTCTCGGGAGATTTGTTGATGAGAAGAAAGCTCAGCTGCTAAAGGAAAAAAGTAAACCGTTGGAAGGCTGCACTGTTGTAGCTGGGCGTACTGACAAGGGAGTGTCAGCCTTTCAGCAAGTTTGTTCTTTCTGTATGTTATGGGCTTATTGTTGTCCTACCTACTTATCTTTTATACTTGTTCAAATGATCAAGCAGCAGTTATTTCATTTTTTGTGAATGAGGTAGAATGATTCCAAACAATGTCAAGGGCACTATATATGTGTAATTATGAGTTCTGATATTTATTTATTGGGTATTTGTTCAGATACTTGGAGAAAGGATGTAAAACCTTGTGATATTGAAGATGCCATCAACAATGCAGCACAAGGAAAGCTCAGGGTTGTTTCTGTATCTGTGGTATAACTTACTCTGAAATTTGATTGATCACAGCAACTAGGTACCTTTTTAAATAATTAATTACACTTCCTTGCTTGCTAATGAGGTTTTTTTTGCATGTCACAGGTTTCACTTGCATTTCATCCTAATTTTTCTGCTAAATGGAGCGATACTTACATATCTTTCCTCTTAATGGTGGAGAAAGTAGGGATCAATGTGAGAATGAGAAGGATATTGAAATCTATGATGCCACAAAAATTGTTTGTGGTAAAAACATTTGTGAGCAGAATGTTGAAATCTCACTAACCAATGATAACGATGAGCTTGAAGGTGGAAAGAAACCTAGAAGTTTCAGCATTTGCAGGGTTAACCAACTTTTACAACAGCTTGAAGGAAAGCTGTTATCCTACAAAATTTTTGCATGTGACACCAAAGCTTCAAGAAATGTGTAAGATTTCGACAATAAAGAGTACTATGAAGTAGCTAGGAAAGGGTCATGTTTGTAAATTTCACCTTTGTTTTTGTAGCCAAAGTTTTTGATTTATCAAATTATGATTTAAACCTTGGCCACTTGAGAATTGTGTATTGCTCATGTATACCCTTTTCTTCTCTTTCTTTTAGAGGTCCACCAACAGAATGCTTTCTTTACCATGCTCGAGCTGGTGAAGCCAAGTTTCCATGTTCCGTAAGTTTACTTTTTTACATGGCTTTTAATTCTGTCCTTCTCTGTGTTGTGCGAGCATATGAGATACTGAACGTGTGCATGTTTACCACTTGCTAATAGTGTTCTTACATGTATAGGATCATGAACAAGGAAGAAAGGTAATGTGTGTTGAGCTGGTTGCCAATCGATTCTTGCACAAGGTTTGTGCCTGTTTACTTGTCAGGGTATTCTAATATTTATATTATAGTAATGGCTTTAGTTTGATTGTAAATTGATATCTTTTTTTTACTATTCCCTTGTTTCCTAACTTGAGAATATGAAACTTTAAGTTTTTTCTTTAGATTTTAATTTTTGTTTGTTCTTATTCCTAAATTGTAGTCTTTCTGGACTATGTGATGCATTGCAGATGGTTCGGGTACTTGTTGCCACACCAATACGGGAAGCTGCTGCAGGGGCAGAAGATGATGCCTTGCTGAAGTTGATGGATGCTACATGTAGACGCGCCAGCGCCCCCCCAGCACCCCCTGATGGGCTGTGTCTTGTTGATGTAGGATATACTGAATTTGATAAGAAATTTTGTCTTATTAAATGAGTGACCTAGCGACAGTCATTCAAATTGTTTAAGTGGATTTTTGCATATTGTAGCTCATCACTCATTTTTCCAAAAAAAGATTTTTTCAAAAAAAGAAAAAAATTTTATGCAAAAGAAAACGTGTTAGCCTTTTTGGTAATGGATTGATTTACTTGGTTTTAGTTATTACAGAGCACAGAGTGAGCTAAATGGTTGTGACAGAATGAGATAACATACTGTAACTTCCAACGCAATGTAAGTCTGTGAGTGAGCCCTGTTTCATAAGGTGTGTGAAAGATAACCACTGCTATTTTAATGATACTATTATAGGCTGTGCCCAAAAAGATAATGGGAAATCAGAGATCTACAGAAAGAGGATGTGGGGATTATGGTTGTGGTGATTGGTTGTCCCTTTGAGCTAAGAAACAGAATTCAAAAATAGGGGGGGGAAGCAAAGAAGCAGGTGACTTTGTCAACCATTACACATCCTCGCCACCTCCTCTTCCATTCCACCTCACAACAAAAACAGTCTCTGTTTCTATTCTTAGCCACCTGCTTCTCTCTTCCTCTGGATTGCTCTATGCCATCAGAATCTCACCACCATAGTACTTTTTCTGATAACCATCACCAGCACCACCACGGCTGCCCACATTGACCCCCCTCATGCCTGCAAAGGGCGCGCACGCCGCCCTGCTAGTGCGCCCGCCACGCTATGGCACCATGGTCGATTTTAAAGACAAACCCTTGTTTCTCCTGCTCTTTCTCCTTGTATCATCCCATTTTGTGCTTTCTCTCGGGTTGACAGATGCTGAGATCCTCCTCAAGTTCAAGGCTTCCCTTGGCAACGCCTCCGGATTAGCCAAATGGTCTGATGGTCTCAACCCTTGCACAAACGACACGTCCAACTGGAATGGTGTCATTTGTGTTAGTGGTTCCGTTTGGGGTTTAAGACTCGAAAATATGGGACTCACAGGAAAAATTGATATTGAGAGTTTCCAGAATTTGCGGGATCTGAAAACCATCAGCCTCATGAACAATAGTCTGGAAGGTCCTTTGCCCGAGTTGAAGAAACTTAGTGGGTTGAGATCAGTGTATTTATCAAACAACAATCTTTCAGGGGCGATTCCAAGGGATGCTTTTGCGGGTATGTTCAAGCTGAAGAGAGTGCAAATAGCCGAGAATGACTTCGCAGGTGCCATACCTACATCCTTGCGGACGTTGCCTAAGCTTCTGGACTTGAGGCTTGAGGGGAATAGATTTAGCGGGCAGCTGCCAAATTTTACTCAAAAACTTAAAGAATTTAACGTGTCTAACAATGAGTTGGAGGGTGCAATTCCGGCGAGCCTTAGCAGGATGCAGTTGAGCGCCTTCGCTGGTCAGTAATCGTCTACCCTCTTCATCTTGCTATAATCTATCATCTAAATGTGTAGCATATTCTCTGAGGTATCAACACAGAATCGCTATTTATAGTCATGAATTCTTTTAGCCTTTTTTGTCAGTGGATCAAAAAATCGCCGCGATCTTCTGTATCTAATGAGTAGAATATATTGCTTTGAAATCACCCCCCTCCAATCACTTCTGAGGCTTAGCGCAATAACCGAAGCAGGGGAACCTAGATAATTTAATATTACCCATATAATTTGATATTTTTGTTAGTACCTCATGCTTTATCTGTTGAACAGGCAATAAAGCTCTATGTGGACAACCACTGAACAAATGTATCTCCACTCCCCCTGTCTCGGATTCAGACTCTGGCTCTGGCTCTGTCTCTGGCTCTAGCTCCAAGAGCAAGAGGCCCTCAGTGGCAAGCATAGTGATAGTGGTTATAGTCGCTTCAATAGCTCTAATAGCCATCATTGTAGCAGCCGTCATCCTTCTTCACCGCCGAAAGAGATCTTCTGCCACAGTAGAAACACCAGCACCTTCCAACCTCCAAAAGAAAACAGGTCTAAGGGAACAAGGCGCACACGGTTCGCCGGAAAGTTCAAGTGGGAAGAAGGGTGATGCATCAAAGCTGTCCTTTGTAAGGGATGATAGAGAGAGGTTTGATTTGCCAGACTTGTTAAAGGCATCAGCTGAGATATTGGGGAGTGGTTGCTTTGGGTCATCCTACAAGGCTGCCCTCTCCACGGGGCCAGTGATGGTGGTCAAGAGGTTTAAGCAAATGAACAATGTGGGGAGAGAAGAGTTTCATGAGCACATGAGGAGGCTTGGGAGATTAACCCATCCTAACTTGCTTCCTCTTGTTGCTTATTATTACAGAAAGGAAGAGAAGCTTTTGGTCACTGATTATGTTGAGAGAGGCAATTTGGCAGTTCATCTTCATGGTATGTTGCATATATTACACTAAAATCATTATTTTCTTTATATTAATGTTTGTTGTTTGTCAAAGTTTGGTAAGTAATGAAAATTTTGTTCTCGTCTTATAATAATCAGGCTATGAAGCATTAGGACAAAGAAGCCTGGACTGGCCAACGAGATTAAAGATTGTGAAAGGAATAGCCAAGGGCCTTGGATACCTACAAAAAGAGCTTCCAAGCATAATTGCAGCCCATGGCCACCTCAAATCATCCAATGTTCTTCTCACAGGGTCCTTTGAGCCTCTTCTCACCGACTATGCACTTGTTCCTGTTAACAACCAAGAAGATGCACATGAGCTCATGGCAGCTTACAAGTCCCCTGAGTACATTCAACATGGCCGAATTACCAAGAAGACCGATGTGTGGAGCCTCGGAATCCTGATATTAGAGATCCTAACAGGAAAATTTCCGGCGAATTTTCTGCCACAATCACAAGGGAAGGGAAGTGATGAGGAGGGTGACTTGGGAAGTTGGGTAAAAAACGTTCCTCAAGAAGAGTGGACTAGTAAGGTGTTGGATA
>CAODLS011748810.1:0-12052 GCA_948243855.1 Flueggea neowawraea | reverse complement strand
GAGGTCTAATGGATACTTGAAACTGAGCCAGGTTGGCGCTCCAAGTAAGACTCGGACTGCGACTCGGCCTCGGATATCGATTTCACTCAATGCAGCGGTAATTTCTTTTTTATATCATCTACAGATCTAATTAATAATATTTCTTTTTTTTAAGAGAATAATTAATAATATTACTTGTTTATGTTTATGCTTTAATTTTTTTTTCATTCTTAGTGATTAATCGTTCGTTTAATATTTGAAGTTAGATCTAAGTGACTATTGTTCTTGATTAGTTAGTGAATCGAGTTGCATCAAATTATGATTATTGCTCGCTGTTGAAGTCACTTGGCTGTTCAATATTTATTTTGTTTATTAATTTAGGCTTATTCTTTGATTCTCTGTACAAATTGGTGTGGATAGATACTCTTTTATCATGGATCTAATTACTCAGGGAAGTGTGTTAGCTTGAGAACATTGTGAGACATTGGGTGCGAAAACTGAAAGTAAACGTATTTGAATTTTTCTAAGGATCAACTGGATTCCGGAAGTGAAATTTCATGCAAATATTTGATTGATTTAGTACGTTATGTGCAGAAGTAATTTGTTGACTGTAAGGATCCTAATTGGCCTGTTTGGTTGTCAATTTAATTAGCATTTTAAGTATTCAACAATCAACACTTTTTGTTGGTTTCAGCATTCTAGGTAGCTTTTTTTTACTGAATTTAGGTAGCATTTTAGCTTAAATAAATCTAACAACCTCTATGTGTTTGAATGAAGTCCTGCCACAGAGGCCCGTGAAAATGCTGCAAATTTATGGGTCAATATTTGGATTTTGGATCTATTTTTCATCAGAGTAATATGTACATTTTCTCCTTGTCGACTTGTTTGTGCAGCAAAAGGTTTACGTGCGAGGAGGAAAGAAAGAAGAGGAGCCATTGGAGCTTGAAGTGTACAACCAAGGAATGTTCAAAACAGAGATATGCAACAAATGGCAAGAAACAGGTGCTTGTCCATACGGTGATCACTGCCAATTCGCTCATGGCATTGAGGAGCTCCGCCCTGTCATCCGCCACCCTCGTTACAAGTCTGAGGTCTGCAGAATGATCCTTGCCGGAGACATCTGTCCGTACGGCCATCGCTGCCATTTCCGCCACGCCCTTACTGAGCAGGAAAAGCTCATGGGTAATCTTAGGCCCCCAACGACACTCACACTCGACAGGTAAACTAAATGATGGTGATGAGAGGATCATTTTGATTTTGGGCTCAATGTATAGAGACGTTTATAACCCTTCACATGGAATTAATGGCAAACAATAATCCCTTAGTGTGGTAAAGCATACACATGTTTGATTGAAAATTTATAAGCTAAGAATAATTAGAAGACATAATGAGGTATAGGAGTGGGTTTTGCGATCAGCAGGAGAATGAGATTGGGAGAACATTCTAAAAGCGAGGACTTATAATTGATCTTTTGATTAGATATCTGGTGTTGTTATTGTTTTTGAATATGGTATGTGAGACATCATTTATATACTTTATATTGGTATGTTGGGTGATTTTGAAACCAAGCAACCAGAAATTGTAATGATGTTATTTGATTTTGGAGAAGTAAGCAATTCCTGATTGGAGTTGTCATGCTTAACTACTGCTCTAATTAACTGCACTATTATATTCTGTTGTAATTCATAAAACTATTCTGCTCGTTTTTATTTTGATGTAATATTTTAAGTTCAATCTTCAAATAAATTTATGTTTGATTGGGCCATGGCGTACTTTTTGTACTTCAATTTTGTTTAGACTTCCGGGATAGCCATTTCAAAAAAAATCTGAGTCAAATTACAAAACTGTAATCAGTTAAAAATATCTAAAATAAAAGTGTTTAAAACAAAAATGTTTCATAATCTTTTGTTTTTTCTTTTAATTGAAGGACTTCATTGCTTTAATAATTTAGAGCACATCCCTCCTTGAAATTACTTTTACAGCAAAAAAAAAGAGAAAGATTTTGGAAAATTCTTGCTTAATGTTATTGTATGTCCTTACACATGAACAAATAAATTAACAAGTGATACGTCTTTCAAGATTTGGAGCCCCAAATTCTATGATTTAATGACCTGTTAGATATTGAAGTGAACTCTGTGGTTCTTCGAAGTTCAAACAATGGTTAAGAATACATGTAAAAAAAAA
This sequence comes from Flueggea neowawraea, assembly GCA_948243855.1. Classification (NCBI taxonomy): domain Eukaryota; kingdom Viridiplantae; phylum Streptophyta; class Magnoliopsida; order Malpighiales; family Phyllanthaceae; genus Flueggea; species Flueggea neowawraea. The sequence continues at coordinate 9,889 of CAODLS011748810.1, read as the reverse complement.
ACAATGGTTAAGAAAGGGCCGCCCAAGTAGTTCTCTTCCAAACTTCTTCCAAGAGAACTACTGTCTTGGGTAATTGAAAGTTAAGCGTACAAGAAGAAGGACCTGAGATGCTACACTCACATTAGGCCCAAATGTTTTTGTCCAGCCTATTGTAGATACATCGCCGTAGCCTGGAAAAAGCTGCTCTTTTTTTTTTAACTGAGGAAAAAGCTGCTCTTGGAGACCAGTTTCCAGTCCAACTAATCAATGCATACAGTACCTTTAATAAAGAGCTAATTACCCATGCTGCCAAGATTAAACCCCAGATTTTTATGTATGCCACCGAATTTCTAATATCAGGCGTGTGACTATGTCAAAAAAATATTATGAACGTCACAAAAATTCTAAAAACATAACTTCCTCTCAAAAATTTCATTTGACTTCCGAATAAAAATCGAAAATCTCATCTATTTGTCTTCACTAGTAGGAACGGACTATTATCCTTTCGTCTTAATATCATTTTTCATACTTTTAATTATGAATATTAAATTTAATTTTATCTAATGACTATTAAAATGATAATGTATTAAAATAATAACTTATTATACGTGTGCATCAAAATAAATTTAATATATTATCATTTTATTATCCGTTAAATTAAATTAAATCTAATCAGTACCCTTAAAAGTACGAAAAAGACATTAAAACAAAAAGACAATAGACTCCCTATGCCTCTTTCTCTCTCTACCCTCTCTCTTTCTTTTACTCTTCATGTTTTCTCTCTCTTTTTCTTTTCCGTCGCTACTTCCCGTCGTCCTTTTCTCTCTCACAACCTTCCTCATCGTTCGCCCTTCCTCACTTGATCTTAAAGTTCTCCAGCATCAATCTCAAACTTATTCAGATTTGTTTGCGGTGGAGAACACTGGAGTGAGAGGTGTTATCTCCTTCGACGCAATCTGTCAGTCTCGTTCCTCTCTTCTCTCTCTTCGATGCAATCTGGAAGGCAGACGAACAATGGCGAATGGAGACAGGCACCATGCAATGCAACACAAAAATGCATGATGGCGATGATGCAGCGCGAAGACAAGACGATAGTGGAGACTTGGAATCATGACGTCATAGAGGAGCTTTCGTTTAGTCGCAATAGATGGTTAGAGGCGGCGGCTAGGTTTTTGAAAACCCTAACTGCTCGAAGAAGATGGTGTTTCAAATTTGTTTTATGAAAATTATTGCTTTAGTCCCTAAAATTTATAAAATTATATGATTTGTCCCTAAAATTGGAGAATATACTATTGTGCACCTATATATACAGTGTACACGTATTGAATTTGTATCACTATAAAGAAAAAATTATAATCATATTATTGTATACCTTTATACATTAAAAAAATACAGATGATTATGTATATGTGTATGTCAATGTACATTCGTGTACGTTAATATCTACCTTTGTACGCCAAATAAAATTTATGAAATCAATTTTTCGTAAAAAAATTGTAAACATATACATTTTTATACACCTTTGTATACTGTTGCATAACTATTTATATTTGCTAAAAATTTAATTTTTTATGAGAAAAACAATTTTTCGTGAGAAATTTTCTGTTGAGAAAATGAATTCCTCACAAGATTACCTAAAAAAATTACATTTTGAATATGAGTTTTAGCTTTTGACGATTCTTTTTGTCTATTAAGAAACTAGTGGTATTTTTAGAATTGGCATTCTAATTTCACATAAACGTGTGATTCTCCATTTCATATAGTCCAGACAAAAAAAAAAGCGACGTTAGCGATAAGGACAAAGTGAATTATTAGGGTCCATGACTTTTTTGGCTTAGTGGCCACTGGCCATCTATCTTCTTGCTTAAGAAAACGTGTATATTAATCCTAATATTCAGTCTCCTTTCCTCACTCCATATTTGGATCCAGAAGCTCTTAGATAGAGAAGAGAGAAAGGGATGGAGCTTGAAGAAGTTATCGGACATGGGAAGATTGGCAAGAAGATGTTATTGAAAACTTGTTAGCTAATTTCTTGCCAATCCCGCCCATGCCGATGATTTTCTCTTGTTCTTCCCTTTCTCACCCTTCTCTCCACCACCACCACCACTATTGGTTTTCCGATAGCCGGTAAGCGTCCGTTGGTAAGTTATCCATTTTGGTTTCTCAATATTTCTTACTAAGTAACACTGGGACGGGAACTAATAATAGAAGTTTCTAGTTTCAGTTTCAGAAGAAAAAAAAAATAGCTAGAAAAATATTAGATCTGGATCATCTTTTGGACATATCTATTCAAATCATTTATTTAACCCTTTTTTAGATCCAGAATTTGACATGGATCCTATGAGACGCTTGGTGGTTAACTTGTTGGATCTAAACCATCGAAAGATTTATGAGCCGATACATAGGAGTTGGGATGTTAGAAGATCTGAAGAGCCAGTGAGAACTGAAACTTTTCTGGCTTTAACTCTATCTAGTAACAGACTTCTTCTTGGTTTAAAACCTGTAGCGTTCCTGAAGAATTGCACAGTTTCTCTTTTTAGGGTACAGAAAGAATGAACAAATTATGGTAATGATGTAACTAGATTCTTTTCTGAAAACAATCAAACTGGAAAATTTTGAACGAGAATGTTAGCAGATGCCAATAATGGTATTTTGTTTATTTTTTTTCACACAAAAAAAAAAGTAAACGGAGCTAATTAGAAGTGAAAATTAATTATTGAAACATCTTTTAGTTAAACATATATTTTCTTACACGACTTCGAATTTATAGATTTAATAAACCTTAGTTTTATATTTAAAGAAGATTTACTAGCAATTAGAAAGAAATGAATTTAATTACAGTAAAAATAAAAAAATAAATTCAATGTTTATTTCAGTTACCGAAACTAAGATATCCAATACCGAATAAATAAAAAAATTAACGAATAATTAATCGAGTGATCGAATTTATATGTTCTAAAAAAATGAGTTGTTAGAAGTAAGGGTTTTTTTTTTTTTTACAACAGATTAAACTCAATCAAACATTGACGACTTTAGCTCAATGATTGCAAAGATGTTGTACTGGTAAGTGACTCCTCAATTTATTAATTCCATTAAGAATTCCAAAACTGATGAGTTATGGTTCGATTTACTTGCGGATTGCACGGAATATTGCACTTTTGATCTCCTCATTTAATCTTCTTTCACCAAAATCCCAATTTTGCTCTTCCAAAAGGAACTGAATTCAGTAAATCAACCAGAGAACTCTCCACATGATCGGATTACCGTATTAGTACACAATTTTTTGTAAAACTGGACAATATGATCGGATAATAGAGATTCTATGCCGTTCCAAATGTATCCCTTTGTTTACAACTTTATCAGTTGATCTATTCCCATCTGTTTGGCCATAGCTAATATAAATTGAGACTAAATTTTATTTATAAATATTTTCATCTCTTAATCGCTAAAATATCTTTTGATGGATTAAACCACAAATACATATTGTCAACTTAAAACGGACAATACGACGCACAACAATTGGTGCAGTGAGCATGGAGCGAAAATACAATGGGCCTTCGTGACTATTGTTATGCCATGATTGTCACGTCAATTATAAGTTGAAGTTAATAATTATTTATAAGTATTATTATCTTTTAACTAACGGTAAGATTTTTTGAAAGACAAAACTGCTAATTAAGTATTGGTCTAAAACAGACAATAACTCTTAGGTTAATGGTCAATAATACATAATATATCAAATTTTAGTTTTAAAGTTTTTATTGAATCGTAAACATTCTACTACCAACACATGCAAGAAGTTTAAAATATTAATTGAATTACATTATCGAAATATTACTAAATTAGGGACTGAGATTTTGTCTTCTAACATGTGCATTCTTTAATTTTATCTTAACATTATGAAAACTACTTGACTATTAAAAAAAGAAACAATTAAATTACTGAACATCATTCAACTAGTCATTTGGTATCCGAGGAGGCAGAATACTTAGGAATTTGAAAAGGTCAATTTTTTTTTCAAAAAAAAAACCGTAAAGTAACCCTACAATTAGAAGGATTATAAAATTGATTTTCCACGAGTATAATTAAAAACACACTTTAATATACAATTTTAAATATTTTTAAATATTTAATCTTTATTTAGTGTGTTCTTCAAGATTCGTTTTTTAATTTTTTTTTAATTCTAATCTCAAGTGAATTGTTTGATTTCTCTCTTACCATTTAAAGAAATTTATTTATTTTTTAACTAGGTCTACTCAGGACCCAGGCTAGGTACCTTCGGCCTTCGCTGGACTAACCTTATCGCGGCATCTGAGACGGGGAACAGGATAGTTTAGAATAGTTATCTTCCTATCATGAGAGTCCACATTTACTAAAAAAAATTGCTACTTTATCAAATCTTAATCTCCAAAGTAGATATCGTCATTTTGAGCTTAGTTGCTCTTGGAACTTAAATGTATTAATCATAAATAATTTACTACCTCAGCTGTACTATTTGGATAGTTGCATAAACATAACAATTAGAAAACGACAACATTGCGTATGAAAGGATGTGAACGTGATCTATCAAAGATTTTCTTTACTAAGGAAGATGCGAGGAAATGAGACGCTTGTCCAAAGCATAATGAAATTTCTTACCATTTGGTCCTACAAAAGCACAAAGGACTGAGTAGAGGGACCATCACAAGCATCCTTTTTTCCACAACGCGTCTTCCAACCTTTAATAAACACGGCATCTCCCCCCAATATAAATAACACAGCTTCCTTATTACATAACAACAACTGATGAGAAAATCTCATGTATAGAGGGAAGAAGGAAAGGAAGATGGGGTTTGAGGACGTTTTGGGAATGGGTGAGTCGGAAATACGGCAAAATAAACTCTTTCTTAGGTGTCATTACTAACAAAAAGTTTTATTGCAGTCTTTCCAACGCCTCCATTCCAAGGATTTCCTTAAGTTCCTCCCTTTCCTTGCTTTCTCTCGGAAATTTTATAGGTGCTCACTCATATGACAAAAGAAAAAAGAAAAAGGGTAAGATTAAAAGAAAGTAAGAGTTCAGGGACTGGAGTTCTTTCTATACGAGTATGCGACCGACTGTTTTAACGCTCTTCTTACCTATCTCCGTCTTTTCTTGTTTTGATTTTTTTTCGCTTTCCCTGGTACTCTTAACTTGTTTTTTCTACCACTAAAAATTGTTTAAGCTCTTAATTTAATTACTGTAACTCTACAATATAATATAATGAACTTATAGCTCATTATTATTAAAGTTATTTTAAGAGTAGACAATTCAATTTTTTGTAAAAAGAGGGTGGGCAAAAATAATTTATAAAAAAAATAGATCTAATTGTATATTTACAACAATTAGGTAACCTAATAAGATTAAATTTTAATTGTTTATTTTGGGTGTACTCAACCAACATTCTATATTGTTTAATGGTGTTTCTATATAGCATTCCATGTTTTTTTTTGTAAGTCATTATTTGTTTCAATTAGAATTCGAACATACAATTCTTTAGCGTTAGAATTAATTTCAGTATTAATGAACTATAAACATGGTATACTAAATTTATGTTTTCGTTCTTTTTAATTTAATTATATAATTTACTAATATGTAATATGATAAAGTTGTCTACCTCCTGGGAGATGGTCTAACGGTAGGTGTCATGTCTCGTGCATGACCCAAGTTCTAGATGCTCCAATGTCTCCCTATGGTTGCACAGATATTCGTGCGGGTATATCTCGTTGCTAGTTCTCAGCAGGTGTCGTGGTGCATCTCCTCTGGCTACTACCGAGTAAAACAACATTCTAAGGCGGAAAGTATTTGTCTGTATGATCACGCTCAGCAAGGCTACGCCATTATCGGTAGTCTTCGACTCCTCTTTCTAATTGAAATATATATAAAAATATATTTATATATATATATAAATTTGTATGTTATTATGCTAATAAAGACCTTCAAATTAACAGTGTAATTTTGTGGAATAAAATCTATAACGTAGGAAAAGATATTTGTTGTTTGAAGTTAAAAGTAAAATTGTTGTTATTATTATTATTATTATTATTATTATTATTATTATTATTATTATTATATATTAATAGTGTAATTTTGTGTAAAGCTGTCATGGAATATCCTGTACTCCCCAGTCTCCTCTAATCTAATGTACTCAGGGGAAGTCGCAGATGTGTTTTCAGTCAAATAATGTTTTTGCTACGTTCTTGGTTGAGGGATTCCTCGAGACAGAGAGAGGAGGAGAATAGAGAAACTTGCCACGCTTCAATGTTCAAATTATGTTTTGCACAAAGCAATTGCGAACATAGAATGGCGATCTAGTTCTTCAACTAAAAACTAAACTTTGAGGGCTTTATAATGCTTAGGGTTATAAATCAGATCATTGGTTTGAATTTTAAATATGTATGTTCGAGAGAAAATAACCTCTCCCTATGGATTTGGCTCAGTCATCACAATTATGAATTTCTTTAATTGTAGGCTTTATAACTTGTCTAGGACATACTTAATTCATTAAGCATAAGTATTTGTTTATAATTATTAGACTTGATAGTTCAATGATGTGAGATGATATTGTTATCCACATGTAATGCGCAAGACATGCGACACATGTTAGGATGATTGTTGTCATGAAAACCGGAGTAAATGTTGTTTTTTAATATATATATATATATATGTCGGATTGAGTAATTTAATTAATAATTATTTACATTTAAGACTATAAGATCTTAGTTCAAGATAACCATGTAATATAAAAATAGGTTTTCTCCTTTGTGAGACTTACAATCTATCGTATATATATGATAAGTAGCTGGAAAAAAAAAAGAGAGAAAGGGATATTAAAATTTGCATATTATGATTTCAAAAACAAAAAAATTGCATATTATGATCTCTGTCCCAAATGAGACCAATCAAAACTATAAATGGGATGATAATTGAAAACATGAATTCAAACTATATACTGGCCCAACAAGCTCTTATATCATTGTGGTGATTACGTTGTACATCAACAAAATTTTACAAAATTTATTCCATACGGACAATTTTCACATATTATAGATTCACACGCGTACTTTTCGAATTCACGTCGTGACTTTTCAAATCAAACGACGTCTTGTTTATATGTTGTTGATATTTATATGTGTTGGTATGTTGATGTTTTCTATATTTGTAAATCCAAAGTGTTTTGTTTATATGTTGTCGATATTTTTTGTTTATTTGTTATTCATATATCAAAACAACATAAATAAAATATCAACAATATATCAACATATAAATTACAGATTTGTTTATATATTATTTTTAACATATAAATAATATATCAACAATATATAAATATCATTCAAATAATATATGAACAAGAAATAAAATAGAACTACCATATAAAGATCAACAAATCAATATACCAACAACATATAAATATCAACATACAAATAAGTCTGTGAATCTATAATATTAATTAGTGAGTCGCGCGTTCAAAATTTAAAAAATTCTTCACATAAATATATAATTAATAATTTTAAGCTTCGTAAATATATAATTAGCCCTATACTAGAACCACTCGACCCAAAACTTCAAGTTCTGTTTAGGCCACATAAATGCATCTCTTGAGCTTGTTGGTAACAAAAAAAAACTCTCTTGAACTGATTAATCAATCAGATCTTGCCACGTTATGTATTGGTTACAAGATGTACGGTTAAAAATTAAAATTTTTAAGAAATATAGTTGCAGTTTCTTTTTTGAAAAAATATGGTCCTTTTTGTAATATTTGATTTTGTCTACATCATTTAGATATTAAAGAAATCAAGAGTTAGTTATAAGTATCATTTTTTTAAATTATCGAAACATTTTAAAAAAAATGAGTAAGTGAATAACTGGCATAAAAAAAAAGGGTTCTTGGTTGAGTGACACTAGCAATTGTCAAAGAATATGATCTATAATAATTAGTTCTATATGAAGACTCAGATAAAAAGTTATATTCTCAAATTTTTTAGTATCAACTGAGAGTTACTAATATGCTATATTTCTTACATTGTGTGGGAGTTCAGAATAAGAATTATTTATGAGCATTTTTTTCGTTCAAACTATCGACACTTTTTTAAAGAAAAATCAATACAAGCATAACCGGACTTAGTACTGATAGATTGATATTCATATCAAAACAACCTCCAAAAAATTTAGGATTTTTCTAAACCTTTGCTCGGTCAATTAATTTGGCTGAACCAATCAAACCGACACAAGAAGAAGGGGGTGACCTTCTCGGTTTGATACTCAAAATTAGAAACGGAATAAATTTAAAATCAAAACCTGAACATTTTAACCAACCCAAATGATTTAAACCAATCAAATCAAACCAGTTCGATCGGAATAGTTCATTTGGATTTTTACTATGCCTTTCCTAGGAGTAAAACATTTTGGGTCACGTACAAAAAATTCAAACAAACCCCTTTACAGCTTCACTGGGATATTTCCTTTTGTCCTTTGGCTCTGGGATACTCCATCATATATGTGGCAAATAACTCCCAGACAAGAAAAAAGAACAAAGCCGAGCCACAAATCATCTAAGCATATAAAACTGCCCAATCATTTTCAAACTTGATCTTTTTTACTCTTTGATAACACCTTTTGATATCTAATATATAGTCTTTATCTAAGCAAATTTATTTGCTTTATTAATGAACCATGATTTGGCTCGATTCTTTAAGTCCCTCAAACAATTCTCACTTGCATTCACTGATTCACGTTGGCTTAAACTTTTGTTTTTTCTTTTCGATTTCACAGCAAAGTTTCTTTCATAATATTCCTTCGTACTAACGATTGAACTTCGATCAATTGTTATGGCCCCTTTCCATTCATAATAACAGTTGAACTTTTACACATTATGTGAACAATAAAGAAAAAGAATTGAACAGAAAAAAAATTAAACATTATTCAAATTTAACTATAAAACATTTAATAAATTTATAGTTCATCAGCATTGGACTTGTATCAGTGTTAAGGGAACACGAGTTTGATTCCTATTTGGGATAGTTTTTCAATGAATAATTAATTACATGATTGTTAGCAAGTTTGAACATTTTTCTACATCTATAGTTCAAAATTGAGACAGTTTTACAATGAATGTTATTAATGGCTTGTTTGACAATCTTATATAACATACTTTTATAAAAAAACCAAAATTATAAAACTTGCAAAATACATAATAATTCAATTTGTAATTTATCGGATTCCACCACACCATATCACTGTTAGAAAATGAAGGAATCTAACTACCGGTTTAACAGATAAACAGTATATACTAGTATGTTCGAGTTACCTACCTCGATTCTTGCGAAAACACGACCTAACCAGCAGTGGAAAACAAAGGTCATGATCGGTTCGATGTTGGTCTCGCGAGCAAACCACGTTCGGGTTGGCGACGAGAGTACTCGTCTATTTCGCAGTCTAGATGCCACGTGGATCGGGACCATCGACGAACGAGGAGCGAGTGGAGAAAGGAGAGAGGTGACATGGTAGAAGAAGAGCTCTCTTCTTCCTTTCCTCTCTCTCTCACGTTTTAGTGTGTGTGATGTTTCATTCTTCCATTTCCATTTTATAATCCCATTTAAGGGCTTTGGGCCCAATTGGCCTAATAAGCTTAATGGGCTTAGCAGATGGGACTTATGAGCCCATCTCAATTGAGCTCGTCAATTGGTCTCGGTCAATCATCCAGGTTCACACCTTGATCGACCGAGTTCTGTTCACCCGTCATGGGCGAACCGCTTTTCCAACATCTTCCACTCGCACATGACGGCATGGTACATCATCATGTAACATGGTTAGCACTCACATAACCATGCTCGATCCTTTCGTTATATAGGCAAATAGACCTCGCGACCAGCATATGATAAGAGCATAATTGCC
>CAODLS011748809.1:0-11199 GCA_948243855.1 Flueggea neowawraea | reverse complement strand
TAGACCATTTTCAATCGGGACTGCAAAATACAAAGAAAACGTTGGAGGAGCTTCAATCAAACTCTAAAACTCAACTAAATTTAAGGATTTTCTATAATAAAACGCTAAGCGTGGTATTATACTGTAACAAACTGTAATTTTTTTTGTCTTTTTTTTGTTTTGTCTAATGCCAAAAAAAATAATATCAATTAAATTCAATCTAAATTAATATTAATTAATCACAATCATAAAAGTATTAATTAAGTGTTGGACTATTTTATAAGTATACTATTACATATAAAAAATCAAATTGTCCTAATTTAGAGTTTTACACAGTAAATACATATACTTAATGTATAGAAAAATCAAGTTAAGTACATACACTTTACATATAAAAAATCAAGTTGTCCTAATTTAGAGTTTTACACAATACGTATATGAACTTAATGTATAATTACTGACTCAATTATATTTAGGTGAATACCCTCTCAAAAATGTAATTCTATTAAAAATAGTTTTCTAAGTTTTAATTATATTTTAGAAAACCCAGTTTTATATTTTTCTTAGAAAAATATGCAATTTGAACATGTTTTCTATATTTCTAGTTTTCTTAGAAAATTTTTCCAAAAAATTTCTTAGAAAAATATGCAATTTGAACATATTTAATGTTCTTATGTTGTGTGTATTTTTTTAAGTTAATCGAAGTAATGTTTATTTGTGTTTTTATTATTAATTTTTAATTACAAATATATGACGATTGATTATTTTTTATATTTAAATAAAATATTTTATTATTAATTGATAATTAAAAATAATTTTTAACAATTAGTTTTGTTTATCAGGTAATAAAAAAGAACTAAGTTTATATTTAGTTTATGGAAAAATAATGATAGAACATGGAGTTAGAAATAATATTTTGAGAATATTTTTTTTTAGAGTTGAAAATAAAATTTTGAGTGGAAAATAATTTTACTATAACAACTGTATATTTAAAATTTTAGAATTAAAAATACAATTTTAGATTTGAGATGACCTTATTGTGACAAACACATGTCTTATTGGAATAAACTGAAGACAAAGTGGAAAAGACTCAAATTTTTTAGTCAACTAGATATCGCTTTCTTCCTCTTGAATTGATTGGCATATTTTTTTATTGAGAGAATTATATTATTATTTTTTAAGTAATTTATATTCTTTTATTATGACACTAAATGTTTAAAAAACTTTTATTGTGAGTCTTTTAAAAATTTAGTGGTATAAATTATTTCAGAGACATTAATTTAGTTGCCTCTTTTTTAATTTAGATGTTTCAAAATGTATATCTTTTATTCTTTTATTTATTATCTATTAGTCAAGGAAAAAAGTTTCATCTTGAAATTTAAAAAAGTATAACTTAACTAATATATTTTTTATTTGTTTAAGAGACCTATCAGTTCGGGACGAAGGAAGTATTCTATTGATTAAGGACAAGACAAAAGTGTGATTTGTGCGAATAAAGGGAATGAAAAAAGAATCATGCTAGCTAATATTAGATGGCTACCCCGTGAGAGTAACTTGACGGAAAGAGTGTGTGACTCTTATTCACACGGTGCGGGTTCGAGTGTGAGCAACGACAATTTTGTGTTGTCTATTGTCGCGGACCCGTGTCATGCACTAGAGCAAGAAATCCCTCCGGAAGCTTGTATCATTGCAGTGCTACGGTGATCTCATTAGTGCATGGACTTAAGCTTGTTGTCGGTGTCAACTATGACTTTCATAAATATTTCGTAGCAGGGAGGTAATGTCTGCATGATAACGCTCAACATGGATATGTTACTACTGATCGTCTCCGACTTATTTTTTTTTGAAAAAAAAAAATAGATGGCTGTAGAATTGGATCACATGAGTGCTGATTGCGGTGGGATTTATTTGGCATATGTGCTCTTCACCTTTTTTTCTTTCTTTCTTGAACAGTGATGTCCTCTTCACTTTGATTAATTCATTTAAGGAAGAATCATCTATTCCAGAAAAAAAGAGGGGTTTTTTCGGTTCTTTTCAGTAAGAATATACTCAATGGAATGGAATCCCAATGAATTTTTAGTTTCATAATTCACTCGAAATTAATTTTTTAGTTTGTTGTGGATTCAATTGTACGAAATGGGGGTGAAGTCAGTCAGTTTTGTTGGAAAGATTGACTCAAATGTTGCTGCAGATTTTACTAGTATTTGAAATTTGATTAGCTCCTTGATTTTCTATTTTCAATTTATGATCATGTTTGATTTTGTGCAAAAAAATCTGATTTTAATAAGATATTTTGTTGCTTTGTAAAGCCTATATAAAGGCTTTTACTGAATGTGAATAAAGTACTAATTTTACATTCTCTACAAACTTGTGTTTATCCCTCTTAATGAATAAAGCCTACATAAAGTCCTCTTTTTAAAGGACATATTAGGGTCTGTTTAGTTATAGAATTTTTTTTCTATTTTTTTGAAAATTAAAAAATAGAAATGAAAAATAAAAAATTTGTTCAAAAAGAATTTTTTATTAGTAAGCATATTTCTAAATGCTTTCAAATTTTAGAAAATAGAAACAAAAAACAAAACAAAAAATATAAATAAAAAATTATTTTATCAACTAAACATAGCATCAGTTTCCACCATAAAAAAGAAGAAGAAAAAGAGAAAAAAAGAATAGTTTGTCATGGTAGACATTTTTCTCAAGTCTTTGATGTTTATTGAAGAGACCGACATGTCTCAAAACTACAAAAATTATGAAAAGATCAATATGTTTTTAAACTGTCAAAATTAAAGAAGACCATCAAGTATATAAATTTAAAAAAAAATGAAGAAGAAAACTAAGTGTCACAAACTTAGCCTTTGGTGCAAGCCAAGTCGCACGACACTTAGTAGTTTTGAGTGGAATGGGACGAACAAAGTTAGACAATGAGAGATTTAGGTTTGGTAAAGAGTGAGTATTGAGCACTTAGAGTTGCAAAAGTGTGGGGTCGTATTCAATTTCTCATCAATTTTTACAAATTAGAGGGGTGACCTTTATATATACTTTGCATCTCCTCAATGTGTGACTACAATTGTTTTCTATAGATTTTTCTATACAAATATCTATATTTACAAAGCTTCTCTAACAAGCTACTCAATTAGCAAGAACATGGGAAGTTTTTAGAATCAAGGACAATTAATTCAATCAAGGATAACCCTATTCACACGTAGAAAAAATTAACGACAGAATCACTCACCAAGCGACAACAAAGAAGAGAAGTGTTTTGATTCCGTACGGACTAGGGAAACCCCAGTTAGAGTTGTAACGTCGTTGCTGCCGATATGGAAGAGAGAGTACAGAGTGGGAGTGCTAGTGGCTACGAGCTTTTTTTTATATTGGTGAAAAGCTCTAGGGTTTACAATGGATTATGGTAGACGGTTGGGATTAATTGGGGGGTTCTTTTTCTAATATCTTTTATGATTAATTATAAATTGATTTTGTTTAAAAAAATGAAACATTTAAATAACACCAAAAAAATTTCTAAACTGATAACTTAACACCAAATTATCACAACACTTACAAATGTCAGCATGTAGGAAAAAATATTTTAGACAATCATAGTCTTAAATCTTTTAAATAATTACATTTCTATTATTTTAACTTTTAACCAAAAATTAAGTATCTTATTATCAAATAGAATATCATTATAGATAAAATTGAGAAATATGATCTAATTATAAAATTTAAAAAGTTTATCCGATGAATTCAGATATGCTACAACTATGAACACCTTTGAACACCTATGTACATTTTTGAACACTTTTGTACACTTATGAATACCTATGTACATCTTTGAACACCTTTATACGACTATGAACACTTTTGAACAACTATGTGCACATTTGAACACATTTGAACAATTATGAACACCTATTAACACATTTGAACACCTATGTACACATTTGAACACTTTTGTACACCTTTGAACACCTATGTACACTTATGAACACCTTTGTACACCTTTGAACAACTATGAACACCTTTGAACACCTATGTACACCTTTGAACACCTATGAACAACTTTGAGCACCTTTGAACACAATTTGAACACCTATGTACACCTTTGAACATATTTGAACACTTATGTACACCTTTGTACACTTATGAACACCTATGTACATCTTTGAACATGTTTTTACACCTATGAACACCTATTATCAAACAAAAAAATACCTATGAACACTTATGTAAACTTATGAACATATGAACACCTTTGAGTTGAATTATATATACCTTTGAACACCTATGAACACCAAATAAATATTTTGGTTCGGTTCAATTCGGAGAAAGTCAAAAGTCAGTGGTTCTTTTCGGTTCCAGTTCTATTCGGTTCAGATCGGTTATCTCTAAGACTCGTGCTTAGCATTAGTTAAAATATAATTAAATATGAAAAAAATTTAAAAAATTGTACAAAACACATGCTCCACAAATTTAACCATAAACACATTCATAACAATGTAATTTAACATCAATGAAAATACTCTACCAAAATAAAATTGAACTTGCAATTAAAATATAAAACAACTAATACAAAAAGACAAATTAATTTGGCCAAATTAAAATTTAATAATCAGGTAAATTAGTTCCATCTCCACCAATATTATTAAAATAGTCACCAAATGGGTTCGATGCAGAAGGGGGAGGTTGTTGAAATTGTCCTTTTTTTTTTTTTGCAAAATTTCGGCATTTTGAGCTTTCATATAGGCATAAACATTCGGATCCTTGATAATGGACAAATCCTGCATCAAAATCTGATCTTCTTGTTTTCTTTCTTTTTCTTATTGTTTTCTTTCTTTTAAAGCCAAAATTTGTTTCTTGAGTGCCAAACTTTTAGTATTATTTCGATCAAGTATTTTCGCAAGTCTTTGGTTCTCTTCTTGTAGTTTATGGATAACTGATGTAACATTGTCATCACTCTTTTTTCTTGGTTTTGCTTTCCTCAGCACACAAGGTTGTGGAGAAGAAAACCCACCAATATCATCATCTAGATTAATTTGGAAGGCAGACAAACCAAGAGATTCCATGAATTGGGAATCAAGCATGGGATTTTTTGACCCCGAGGAGAGATAGTTCACGCCATGCTTGCGGGAAACTTGTCTTTGTGGATTAACATTATCTTTAAACTTTTCAAAATGCCTGACTGTGTTCAAAACATGGTCAAACTTGAAACCATAATTGTAGTTGGGATATTGCATGAGCAACATTTTTGCTCGATCTAGCTGCAAATGAGTTCAAAATGTGAATCAAAATGTTCATATGTATATAAATTAAAATGCATAAAATTTACAAGCTAATCACAATATCTTGTTTCGATGCCCCACTAGGATTCAAAAGCTTTACTTGTCGGATACATCCATTCAATTTTCTAATGGCCTTCTCAGTTGTTTGAATTCATGATTGAAGGATCTTAAGGCACGCTGCTCCAATGAATCTTATTTTGATGCATTGTACGTTTCTTCAACACATGACCAACATCATTTTGAAGATTGGTTTTCTCCGGTAATAGGGTCTTGAGAAATATCAATATAAATTTCGCATAAGATTTGGTCTTTTGCAGGGTAATAAGCAGAACCACGCAAAGACATTTTGGAAAGATAGATATTTTGGAAAATGCAGAAGGTTAAGGTGAGATTTGAGAGAAGGTTTAGAGTTTTGTAGGAAAATTCGGGAAGGATTAGTAACCATACTTTATATTCGGGAAGGATTATTTACTTGATATTTATATTGTTGCTTCAATTTATATAATCTTGTTAGATGATTTAATAATAAATATGCCTATAATAAAGCAATATACTAGAAATATCACTATTATATTCCCTATTATTATATTCTCATGCAATATATTGTAATAATAATGCACATAATAAATAGATGTTCATGTTAAATAAAATCAAATTATAATACAACAACGAATATCATTGAGATAGTACATTCAACAACGAATTTCTGTAATATTTGACAAATATACATGTATTGTGAAGCTAAAAATTTGAAAAATCGTACGTCAAATAAAATATCTAAAAAAAAAACAAAAAGGCTAATACTCATTTGAATAATAAACAATGGGAGGGCTCAACTTACTCTAAGAGTAAGTTTTTTCAACTTACTCTTGATCCTCACCATCCATTGTTTTTGAATTTAATAGTGAGGATTAGATTCAATAAAGTAAGTTATATAAACTATTAGATCTAAAAGAATGAATAGTTAGGATTTGGTGTAAGTTGAGCCCTCCCCATAAACAAATATACCCTATATATAGTGGTTATTTGTAATAGTTGTCATGCACTGATTAGATGTTTATTCAAAATGTGAATCCTAAAAATGTTCATGCTTGTAATGTTAATTTTTTTATATGATTTTTTTTGTTTCCTACTTTGTGGAGCAGTACGTTTTTTTTTTAAAAAAAAAAATTGGTTGGATATCGCCAGCCACATTTGATGTTTACCCTCCTTAATTGTAGGAGCTTTGAATATGCATGTTCCTTTTCTTTAGATATGCAAATAAAATTGCAATAGCTTTTATAGTTGAAAGTGGGTATTTGTTGTGTCATATATTGCAATTAGTTTCTAAAAGATGTGTACAAGTGTCATTTTTCTGATTAGAAACCAAAAAACAACAACCATTAAAAAACTGAAAAACAACCAAAACACACCTAATCTGTACTATTAAACACAACAAAAAACTTCAACACATAAGAAACAAAAGAAAGAGAGTTAATCCACACAAAAAAATATATTGACAATAAAAAAATAACAGAAAAACAAAAAAAAATAAAAAAAATAAAAAAGAGAAACAAAAAATAGTCTCTAGTTTAAAAAAACTAACAATAAACCAAAAATAAACCAAAAGAAAACACAAGTACATACATGTACTGAAGCGATTTTTGTAATTTTGACTTTTTGTTGGTCATTTTGTAATTTTGACTTTTAAGAGGGACATGCGCAAAAACCGAAAATTTGGAGTACTTTTTTATAATTTTGATTTTCAAAACATATTTTGATGTAATTAACCCGCTTTAATTAGACATCGTAATCGACTCAAATGGTACTGATATTTCAGGAACGTTACATGGATAAATCAAAAAAATAGAAAGAAGAGAAGGTACCATTTGTCTTTCTTACCATGAAAGCAAATTTGCTATTATCATATATATTTGATTTAATTGCTAAATTTTAATATATTTTTTGAGACCATAAAATAGTGACACGCTTCTAGTGACTCTCTAATTGCATATTAGAATGTGTTGGAGGGATTTCACGATTAAATGCGCCTAACAGAATGACACATTTTAATCTCCACATGCTAATTTCAACAGATGTCTATTACTTGTATAGATCTCTACTAACTTTGTATCTTTCTTTCTTAAAAACCAACAGCTCGGGTAATTTCAAGCATTTTTTTTTTGACAAAAAATGGTCGTGCCAATGTTTTTAAACTAAATCGAAATTGTTGTTTTTTCTTTGGGCAAAACAGAAACCGACCAAGCAATCAATTCAACCCAACTAAATTGATATGGTTCAAGTTTGGTGAGGCTAGCCATGTTATGTGGTTTTCTCTCTTTTTCTTTCACATAAATTCTGTTCCGTACACACACAAAATCAACCACTACATATAGAACTTTGGTAGAATCAAGGACAAAGATCAATAGGGAGAGAAAAAATGGTTGAGACGTAGCTGAGAGGTTCATAGGGTGGAAAAGAGGACAATCCCATGTGTCAAAAGGCAATGGATTCTGCAAAGGAATTGAAATTTGTAATGTGATAATTCAACATTTGTCCTAAAACATGATCTATCAAAAGGCAATAGATGAACTTAACAAAACATTAAAGAATGATTTCAATTCGTGTTCAATATGTTGGAAACCCATTGAACGACTTGGAGGAATCAAGTTTGGATCAATGCCAAGGCTGGTTGAGCATGGCACGCAAAGAAGCATGGTGAGATGATTTGGAGATACACAGCAGGCTACACGCTTGTGTATTGGAGTAAAGTAGACCGTGCAATTGACTGCCTCAAAACTGTGATAGTCCAAGCCGTATATTCTGCTGTGTGAGCAAGAACCTAGGCCATGTGGGATTACACAGACACCCATAAAGTCATAGTGCAGTATAGCGTTAATAATACCGGTAGTTATAAAATTTTTTTCTTTATTCAGGTTTGGTCATAAAAAAAAATATTACAACGTGGTCACCATTGGATTTTTTTGCTTCACACAGGTCATTTTACTCAAAAAAATTCGATAGGTTGGACATTAAGCACTACACAAGCTTACCACCTCGGATTTCAAATACACGTGGCACACTGATGTGGACTATATTAACAATCCGATCCGACTGAACCCTACACATTTTTCACTGAATCCATTCCCCATAAAAATTAATCACTTAACCCAAATCTTAACCAGGTACAGTCCCGACACACTTGCAGACGAATGGGTATTTCCCATTTCCTCTTTCCATCAACGAAATCCCTCATGTTCTCCGCCAGATCGCGTTCCATTTCTCTCTCCGCCACCATCTCGCTCGCTTTCTCACCACCGCACCTCTACCACCGTGTGGCAGACTTCTCTCTCTTAAGTTTGAAATCAAACACCACCTCTCTCTCTCTCTCTATCTCTCGCACATAGGTTGTAGATTAATCAGTGGGTCTCAACGCGGTATATGTCTTTCCAAATTGGCAAATCTCTCTCTCTCTCTCGTTACTATGCAACTGAACAACTATTCGTCCCTTCTCAGGCTATCTAATTTCTGGAAATTTTATGGTGGGTTTTTTCTGGGAATTTTTGTAATTTTATTTAGATTCTTGATTCTGGAAAAGTCATAGAAATATATAACAAAGGTCTGATTTTTCTTCTCACATTTTTGGGTCTCTTCATTTTTGTTTTTCTGGCTAATTATTTTCAGTGATGTGTGTAGCATATTATTTATTCTGATGAAAAGTATTCTTGTACCGTAAAGCATATTCTGTCGATAGTGATTCAATTACAGCAATAGTTTTTTTTTTTTATCAGATTTGTCTCTTCAATTGGGCTATTGGCTTGTGAAAATGAGGAGGTATCTTCATGGAACTATCATCATTGGTGACATTTTCAGCATGCATTTTCGTCATCATATGGCAAAGCTTAGCCACTAAAGCTATTTATTTAACAATGGTTCTGTTCTGTCCAAGCTACTTTCTTCAGATCTGGGTGTTGTGTATGTTGAGAACATAGATTGAGGTTTGAGATTTTTGTTTTTGAAGAAGATGAATTGGTCAAATTTATGATTTATTTGGTTTGGGTCTGGAGAAGTTGGCTGTTGACTTGGGGCTTTGGTTTGGTTTTGAAACAAATTTGGTTTGGTCTTGACGGGTCGGTCGGGTAGGGGTTGGGCTGTTAATGGAGTTCACATCAGTATGCCACGTGTATTTGAGATCCGAGATGGCACGCTTGAATGACGCTTAATGTCCAGCATGTTAAATTTTTTGTGTAAAGTGATCTTTGTGAAGCAAAAAAATCTAGTAGTGACCACGTTGCATTTTTTTTCTTTATAACTAAATTTGAGCAACATAAAAAATTTTGTGACCACAAGTATTATTAATCTTGCAGCCTAAGTATGCCCAAGGTCGTCTCAACAAATTACATGGTTCAAAAAAAGACAACATGTCCAACAATGCTATATATTATACTCCACAAAACATTATATTTTATCTCACTTTTCATACTAATTTATCTCAAAATATGTGCACGCCAACAATACTTCTTATTTCACATTGTATTTACATATTTTAATAATGAAATTTAACTACCAGTATCAATAGTCATTTTATTTAATTTTGGAAAAGAGAAAAAATAAATTGATGAAAAGAGAAGGGAAAAAATAAACAATAAAATATCATACAGAGAGCCACTTTTGGCTCCATGGAAGTAATGTGACACTGTTTCAATTTAAACAAATTTGTGGAAGGAGCAACATCCCTAAGAGGCTGTTGGATCAACAATACAAGCTCATACTCATAAATATTGAGGAAGGACTATGTTTAAAGAGCATGTTGGACATGCTCTGATGCTTGTGCAGTAAATTGTGTGTTGAACTGTGTAATAGAGTCTTAGCTCGAGTAAGGTCATCATCTCTAATCACAAATACTAAAAAACAATAACTTTTCTCTAAAATGCACTGTTAGATCTCCAGCCATCAGCTTCGTTATTAACAATAATAGAAATATTCTTTGAATATTTTTTTTTACATCTCATTTTATTTTTATTATTTTTTATAAATTATATCTGAATTTAATTTTTGTCACTTATTCAAAACAATATATTTTGTCAGTTAATATGATTAAGTATTAAAATCTTAGTAAAAATGTATTCTTTATCATAATTAAAAATTTGAAGAAATTTTTTTTTTTAGTTAAATCTAACTAAATTTTATAATAAAAACACATATAAAACAAGCATTACATTCATTAGTTAATAAAAACTTATCTTTTAATAATATATGCATTTTGTATTAGTTATTATAAAGTTTTTTGTCACGAAATTAGGCGATAGAAGAAAATGCGGAATAACATAGAGCAATAACACAAGATTTACGTGGTTCGATCAATTCGATCTACGTCCACGGGCAGATCACAAATAATTCTACTATTCAGAGTAAAAAACAAGCACAATAGCTTACAATGGCGTTCAAAAGCTTATCCAAGACGTTCCCATGCCCCCTTTTATAGTTTACAAGTAATACAAGCCTAAATAGGAAGAGAAAATCCTAAAAAAACACCCAAACCCGTCCTAACACGTTCAGGAATAAAGACACGGGCATGGGAGGGTAAAACATGGTCGAAACTGGTCCAAACACGGCCGAAATCATGCGTCCGTGTGAAACTGCCAGGTACACAGTCTAGGGCACAGCCGTGTATCAGGCCGTGTCCTGCGTTGTCAACACACGGTCTGGGACACGACTGTGTCCTTCACTGTTTTGACAAACACCCTTCCTTTCCGCTTCCATCTTTGCACACGGTCTATGCCATGCCTGTGTCCATCCAACAACCAGTTTTCCGTCACAAACCGTCCATTTTAGCTTGATATTACTTCCTTCAAGGTTTTACTTGCATCTTGATCAAGAAAATCACTTCAACATTAACAATTATTTACCTTGAAGTGAATTTTCTTTTCCCATCCAACTCTGAATCCCGAATTACTCATCTGCC
>CAODLS011748806.1:0-11607 GCA_948243855.1 Flueggea neowawraea | reverse complement strand
ACGGTTATCTATACTTTGGTTATGATTTGACTTAACATGGCTATCAAAATGATTTTGGGCCTAGGGCATAAAGGGATTTAAATGTCAGGACATGAGATGTCAAAATCCCTAGAAATACAAGAGTTATATATGATATAATTGAAAAGGGTTTCTATCTAAATAGCTAAGGTTAAGAACTAGCTCAACTGACTTAACTTTCAGTGAAATATAGATCTTGTACCCACTACTTGTTTTAACTTAAGGGATGTTAAATTTAGTGGGAGTTTTTCAAAGACCTCTTATTAAAGCTTTTCATATTTTTGTATGTAGATATAATGGAAACAAACAACAACACATCATCATTTACATTGTGATCAGTCCTTGCGAAGGAAAAATTGAGCGAGACTAACTTGCTATATTGGTCTCAAAACTTAAGAATTGTTCTGAAGCAAGAGAGAAAGAGTTATGTCCTTGATATAGAGTTTCCTCCTGTACCACCATCAAATTCCCCAATAGCACAAAATGATGCTTATTAGAAGCATCTAAGTGACTCAACTGATGTCACATGTCTTATGCTTGTTACCATAGGTCCAGATTTGTAAAAAAAATTCGAAACTATGAATCATTTCACATGATGAAACACCTCACGGAAATGTTCCAAAAGCAAGCTTGTCAAGAAAGGTTCTTGATAATGATGACATTTAATGAGTGTAAGATGACTCCTGGTACCTCATTCAGTGCACATGTTCTCAAGATGAAGAGTCATCTTGATCAACTTAAGAGACTTGGTACCCCGTTGGCAAAGGAGTTAGTCATAGATAGGATCTTAGGGTCACTCCCAAATAGTTATGACAAGTTTTTAATGAACTACAACATGCACAACATGGATAAGTCCATCCCAGAGTTACTTGGTGTGTTGAAGAATGTTGAGAAGAGCATTCCTAAGACCAAGAATGTGCTCGTGGTACACAAGAGGAAGGGCAAGGCTAAGCCAAAAAGTATTGGCAAGGGCAAAGGGAAACCCAAGCCCAAGATAACTAAGCCAAAAGAGGGAGTTTGTTTTCATTCTGCCATAAGGATGGACATTGGAAGAGGAATTGCAAACTCTACCTGGAAGAGATAAATAATAAGAGAAGTGAGACTTATACTTCAGGTATTTTCATTATAGAAATCAATATGTCTACTAATTCCTCATGGGTATTTGACGTTGGATGTGGAGCTCATATTTTCAGTAACATGCAGGGGTTGAGAACAATAGACCGTTGATGAAAGGCAAAGTGGACCTATGAGTGGGAAATGGAGTAAGAGTTGTTGCGTTAGCTGTAGGAACTCATAGTTTCACTTTGCCTAGTGGAGAAAATTGACTAATCTAAGGATTGACTAAGATGTAAACTGGTTATTTGTATAATAATCAGTGTTGGTTTTGAACTGATATATATGTATTATATATCTTTGCTATGATTTCAAATGTTGGATTGCATGTTATGACTTTGTACTAAATGATAATATGTTTTGGTTTTTGATATGGGGACACCTGTGCTATGAGGTATGTAGCATTTGGTATACCAATGTTTGATATAGCTCAACTACCAGGGTTGTCGGTAGCCATGTTCCCCCGATCAGGCACATGATTTGTTATTGATGGAAGCGGGTCCACACACTTCGTGATATATGGCAGAGTCCATATCACACTTGGTTAGTCCCATATTGTCTGTATATGTTTTGACATGAAAATATGGATTTAAAATCTTAAATAATTTTATTACGCCTACGTGCATGTTGTTTGCCTTGTGTGCAAATGCTTTCGAAATGATTTTTGAAAGGCTATTATTTTATAGTGTGTGTATATATATACTTATGAATACTACTTGTGGTATTTGCAAACCGTTTTCAAAATAGAGTCTGTGAGGCACGTGTGAGGCGCTCTGGAGTGTTATTCCTCTCTGGGTTTAACCCCGTTTTATTTATGTTTTGGATGATTCTATCTTCCAAGTGCACAGATTTTGGCTTCGGCGATCATTCCGCATCTCGGACACCTGTGAGGACATATTTTGGTTAGTGATGCCTGTTGTTCGGACTTCTTTGATTTTGTTAGAGCTCTGTACCATATTATTGTGGGGTGTTGAGTTGTATGTATACTCTAATGTATTTATTGTATCCGATTTTACCAGAGTATATTATATATACATTTTGGTATTTATTTATTTATTGGTTTATATATAAATATATTTTAAATTAATAAATGTTTTTCCATAAATGTTTTGGAAATTAATTGATGGGTAGCAATTCTGATTCTTTGGAAGGCTTGTGCGGGATGGGCCTGACTTCCATAGACAGTATGCCTCATATGCCGGTAATGGTCCCAGAAATGGGTCGTGACATTATGCTCCTTAAGTGTGCCATCTTCATTCTTTTGGATTTCAAGACCAAGCACAATCACCTTCCAAATATCTATGTCATAGGATTGGATGAAGATAGACATTCTTTTCTTCCAAGATACGAAGTTCAAGCCATTAAACAAAGGAGGACGATTGAGAGCGAAACCTTCGGTGACATTCCCCATATGTAGAGCAATCATGGATCTTTTCTTCAAGGCCATTATTCCTTCTAAATGAATCCTAATGCTATGATACCAATTGGTGAATCCAAGAACACTCTAGAGGAGGATGGGGTGAATAGAGTGTTCTAAGCCTTTTTGCAATTTTTTTTTTTGGTTTTCTTGCAACCACAAAAACTAATTCAAGATATTAGCAATAAAGTGCAAGTGTGTAAATGTGCATAAATACAATAAAACAAAGGAAATTGAGTAGAGAGAAGAGCAAACACATATTTTATAGTGGTTTGGCCTTCGTTGAAGTGCCTACGTCCACTCCTCAAGAAAATTTCTTGAGAGTTCCACTAACTAGCCACTTAATGACTACCTTGTACACCTTAAAACTTAAAATTTCAATTTAGTGAGAACTTACAACACCCTTTATTTCATTTTTGGTTCAAATCCTACCTAATAACAATACATGATTTGGCTTACGGCTCAAATCACACTTATACAACCAACAAACTAGTCTCTGAAAATCAAACGTTACAAGGCTCTAACCCAACGTGATTTTCTCAACATATCTGAGATTTAACACAACTTTATAGGGCTTTAGGACAATAGAAAATATATAACAAAACAAGCTCTAGCAAGTATTCGTGTGGAGAGAAGGAATGATGCTCTCGATTGGTCTTGAAAGCTATTTAATGCAAAATGAGTGTGTGTAGCCTTAATTATTCTCCACATTGTGTTGAAAATGTGCATTTATACTTGATGACATATTGTTGAAGTGATCCTTGAATGTCATCAGTTGATTGGCCTTCACAAGCTTCCAAAATCTGAAATTTGTACCATGAAACTCGCGTGCATATATGAGATGTGAGTCTCTCTACTTTTCGGCATGTTTTTAACACTTCCAAGGGATGACACGTAAGTGTGAAGGGTGAGACGCACATTTTCACCCTTGCTAACATCAAATGAATTTAACCCAAATTGTGAAATCTACATCCATTTAAAAATCTTCAAATCAACTCTGATTCTCGCTTGAATGTATTACTCAAATGACTTCTTATTTAATCATGCAAATTGTTATTCATATAATATTTTTTTTCCATTATCAAAAGCATTTCAAAACAAATAACGGTTCAACAATCTCCCCTTTTTTTGAAATTTTTTTATGATGACAAACTTTGGTGTATTAATAAGAATTTTACAACTCTCCCCCTAAAATGATAAACACTATGATCAATCAAGCTTTTTCAACCTTATCTTAGAAAAACCAAGTTACTCATACAAATCATTTCTAATGAAATCTTAACATAACTTCACAATACTCCCCCTACCAAAAATATTTAAATGGTAATAAACAGTCATAAACATTCAACCATATAAGCATTCATACATCAACAATTCTTCTACCCCTTTTGGCATCATTAAAAAAAACATCACTAATCAAGAACATCAAACCAACAAAGAAAAGATAGAAACAAGAATACAATTGAAGCTTAAACATATTGTCAAGAAGTCATAAAATAAAACATAATGTCAATACAAATCTAAACATAAGTCTTACAATCACCCCACATAAAACATGTCTTAGTCTTAAAGAAACATAAAGCATAATAATACAAATGAGTCAATAATCATTAAAGGTGTATATGCAAGGAGGAATGTGTGATCTAGGAGGTGTGAAAAATTTCCACTTGGTTCAAAAATTTGCTGGTGGATGTTGAAGTTGCCAATTTTGGAACATGCTGTTAGTTTTGTGCCCTAGTCCAATCATGTATACATTGTCATTTAGTTTATTTAATAAAGAGACATTTTATTTCTATGAAATATTATATGTTTTATGTAGATAAAACTCCATGAATAGTTTATTCTTCCTTATGCCATCAAGTGTGTGGCTTGATAGTAAAACCATAAGGATAAAAGAAATACTATTCTAAATGTCCTTGATCGATTATTATCATGGGAATGATAGTGAATTAAGGTTAGTATGTTGCTAAGTGGATAATCACGTTTTACTGATTATGGATATGAGTTGTCGCTTAGAACATAGATACATGTTGGGGAACATGTATTGGACTGGCCCGCTATGAAAGCACTTCATAGATTGTTGGTACAAAGTAGCTTTCATGCAGTGGTGATATTTGAGTCCTCTAACTGAAACTCACTATCGATTCCTACATGAGGAATTGCATGTTTTGAATTAGTCAAATGTTATCCACAATAGGGTAACTATAAAGGCTATGATTGGATATGTCATGAATTATGCAGAGGAGTGATAGTAAGAGTGATTAATTTGTTTCTCTTATGAAGAATGATATCTCCTGACCACTTGATGAGTAGGATTCATGGAATGTATGCATACTCGAATGAATTGGTAAAGGGGTTTATCAATGTCATTTGTTATATCAATCTACTTGAGATCATGAAATATGCTAAGCAATATAATGTTGACATGTGACCATACCTTATGCTTAGATGAGATATTGTGATTCTAAAAGGGTGAGCTTTTAGAATAGAGATTCTAAAAGGGTGCTAGTAAATTCCACCAATCGAAAGGAAGTTCATTTGTGTGGATACCTCTAGACACATTCGTGCAAAGGAAACGTGAGTAAATGGTGGTTCGAGTTTTACTAAAAGCTACAGCAACATTTCATATGATCGAACATAAGAGCTTTGGATCTTAGGTATAACCATTATCCCTAATCATATATGTTGATATGTATGGGTCCTTGGTGGAATTCTAGGCTTAAAATTTTTGTTATTTTCACTATGTTGTATGCTTATGAATGTCATAAAGTAGTCACGAATTCCAATAGTGGTATCAGAGCCACTTGCACCATCAACATATACAATTCCTTTTATTTGTGATATAAATTGATATGTTTGGTCTATTCTGCCTTATTATTATTTTGTTTCTGAATTAATGACACTTGTTTAAGATTTAGTTTAGTAAGATAAAAATGGTTTATATATTTAACGGCCGAATGGAATGATGAACTTGTATAGGATGTTAAGATTCACTTAGAAAGCCGATTAGATTTTATATATTTTGTTTTTATAATAAGATTATAAATGAGATGAATAATGACAAGATTATAAGATTCATATATTAATGAGATTAATACATATTGGAGTTTCAAAATTAGCATCTCATTTCATGAGCAATGCAAATTATAAACCTTCTTTGCAACCGGCTTGTGAAAACCGCTTAAACACACCCAACGCTTAATCGATATAGATTAAATGATTATTATCATGATTGAATTATGATTGTGTTGAATGATGCTTCAATATGCATGGTGCATGACATAGCCCAATTAACCCATGTGATTGGTTTTAAGTTTTGTAAGGGTTGGCCAAATGTGCCTATTTCAAATACGATCTGCATGTCGTTTTTGGTGAATGAGTCTATTTCTTTATTATAACAGGTTAGTGTATATATATATATATATAAATAAACTTTTTGTAAAAGAAGATGGAGGTCGTTCGTTGCGATGAAGATTGAAGACCACCATAGGTTAACCCTGGTCTTTCACATTGGCTTGTGAAGATCAACTTATATTTGGGCTTTGTTGTGACACGTTTACATTATGCGATATATATATACATGTGATGCATATTTTCCATGATTGTATGAATGTATGTTTTATCCCACAAACAAACCTAATCCCTACAAATAGTAAGTCAAGAAAATGCCTTCCATAATCAATACCTGTCACGGCTTTGTTCATTCGTGTTGTAGTTTCTGTCTCTGTCGGGTGCACCTGATTACCTTAGTAAGGCATGGGTAGATAACGGTTATCTACACTTTGGTTATGGTTTGACTTAACATGGCTATCAAAATGGTTTGGGCCTATGGAATAAAAGGGAGTTAAATGGCGGGACATGAGATGCCAAAATCCGTATAAATAAAAGAGTTATATATAATATAATTGAAAAGAGTTTTCTGCGTAAATAGCTAAGGTTAAGGACTAGCACAACTGACTTAACTTTGAGTGAAACATGGATCCTGTAACCATTACTTATTTTAATTTTAGGAATGTTAAATTTAGTGGGAGTTTTTCAAAGACCTCTTATTGTAACTTTGCAAATTTTGTAAGTAGATATAATGGCAACAAACAACAACACATCAACCTTTACATTGTGATAGATCCTTGAGAAGGAGAAATTTGTTAGGACTAAACTTCCTTCATTGGTCTCAAAACTTAAGAATTGTTCTTAAGGAAGAAAGGAAGAGGTATGTCCTAGATACAATGATTCCCAATGAACTCGCGCTCAATGCCCCTTGAGCACAAAAGGATGCTTATCAGAAACATAAAAATGACTCGACGTTTGTCACATGCTTGATACTATGGTTACAAATTTGATTCTAAGCTATCGAGGCAATTCACATAATGAGGCATCTTAAGGAAATGTTCCAAGAGAAAGCTCGTCAGAAAAGGTTCTTGACAACCAAAGACCAATGACATTTATGGTTCAAAAGGAAAAGGGGAAAGGCAAGGATAAGCCAAAGGGTGTTGGCAAGGGCAAAGAGAAATCCTAGTCCAAGCCTATGCCAAAGATAGCCAAACCAAAAAAGGGAGTTCATTTCCATTGCCATTGGAAGAATTGAAAACTCTACTTGGAAGAGCTAAAGAAGAAGAGAAGTGAGATTTCTACTTCAGATATTTTTGTTACATAAATCAATATGTCTACAAACTCCACATGAGTATTTGATACTAGATGTGAAGCTCATATTTGCATTAATTTGCATGATTTGAGAAATAGTACATCATTGATGAAAGGCGAAGTGGACCTACGAGTGGGCAATTGAGCAAGAGTTGTTGCATTAGCTGTAAGAACTTATTATTTAACTTTGCCTAGTGGGCTTGTTTTACAATTATCGAATTGTTATTATGTTCCTATTACGAGTAAGAACATTATTTCCGTTTCTTGTTTAGACAATGATGGATTTCATTTTATTATTAAGCATAATAATCTTTTGATATATCAAGGGGACATATTTTATGGTATTGTTACCTTATTATTTGGTCTCTATGTTTTAAACTTGGAATAAAGCAAGCATATCATTAACATTAATAAAAGGTTAAAATCAAATGATTTAAACCAAACCTACTTCTGGCATTGTCGCTTGGGCCATGCAAGTGAGAAACGTATCTCCAAAGTTTGTAAAGATGAATTACTTGACTCATTTGATTTTGAATCATTTGATACATTCGAATCTTGCTTGTTAGGCAAAATGACGAAGAGTCTTTTTACACACAAAGATGAGAGGGCTAATGATCTATTAGGTCTAATACATACTGATGTATGCAGACCTTTTAGTACAAATGCTATAAGAGGTTATTTGTACTTCATTACCTTCATTGATGATTTCAGTAGGTATGGATTTGTCTATATTATGAGACACAAATCTGAATCCTTTGAAAAGTTCAAGGAATTCAATTATGTATACATCCTATACAAACCTCTGGCCCAAAGTCCATAAGCGGTATCTAGTAATACATTATGGCAACCCAAAATTGAGTGGATGTTGGTGATCCGAGTTAACCTTTCACAGTCTGATATTTAGTCTTTTTGTCACACCATATCTCCTCTAAGCATAAGCATGGTCACATGTCAACCTTATATTGCTTAGCATATTTTCTTGATCTCAAGTAGATTGATATGAAGAATGACATTGATAAACCCCCTTATCAATTCATTCGAGTATGCATACATTCCATCAATTCTAATCATCAAGTGGCCAAGAGATATCACTCTTTATAAGAGGAACAAATCCATCACTCTCGCTATCACTCCTCTACATGATTCATGACATATCCAATCATAACCTTTATTGTTACCCTGTTACGGATAACATTTGACTAAGTCAAAACATGCGATTTGAGTTTCAGTCAGAGGACTCAAACATCACCACTGCCTGAAAGCTTATTTGTGACAATCATCCATGAAGAGCTTTCATAGCGGCCCAATCCAATACATGTTTTCCATCATCTATCTATGTTATAAGTTGATATCCATATTCATAATCAGTAAAATGTGATTATCTTCTTAGAGACATACTAATCTTAATTCATTATCATTCCATGATAATGATCGACTATGGACATTTAGAATAGTATTCCTTTTATCCTTATGATTTTACTATCAAGTCACGCACTTGATGGCATAAGGAAGAATAAACTATTCATGGAGTTTTATCTTCATAAAACAAATAATATTTCATAGAAATAAAATACCTCCTTTTATTAAATAAACCAAATGACCATGTTTACATGATTGGGCGAGGGCACAAAACTAAAAGATTTCGTAATCTAGTTGCAAAGGAGGTTTATAATTTGCATTGCTCGCAAAACAAGATGCTAATTTTTAAAACTCCAGTATGTATTAATCTCATTAATACCTGAATATCATAATCACATTATGATTCAGCTCATTTATAATCTCATTATAAAAACGCATGTACAAAACCTAATTGGCTTTCTAGATGATTCTTAACAACATCGTACAATTCGTCCTTTATACCTGAATATTCTCAATTTTAATATTGATTAATTAAAAATCAATCATGCATAAATAATAAAACAATTGTATAATAGCAAGGCCGAATATATCAAACATAACAATTATAAAACGAATCATATATGTTGATAGTGTAAGTGACTCTAATATCACAATTGGAATTCATGACCACTTTAACAATATTCATAAGCATACAATGCAGCAAAAATTAAAAAAAATTAGTCTAGAATTCCACCAAGGATCCATGCATATCAAGATTTATGATTAGGGCTAGTGAGTCTACCTTAGATCCAAAGCTTGAATGTTTGACCGTATGAGATGTTGGTGTAGCTTTTAGTAATCAAAACTCGAACCACCCTTCATCTCACATTTCCTTTGCGCGAACGTGTCCAGAGGTATCCACACGAACAAACTTTCTTCTTTGGAGTGGAGGAGTGTACTAGCACCCTTTTAGAATCTATATTCTAAAAGCTCACAAATAATTTTCCTTCCTTTGTTTGTGACACTCACTAATTCATCCAAGCCATGAATGGAATAGCAAGGAATACACCCTATTTATAGGCATATGAGGAGACCTAAATAGGTAGCATAAGGAGGCCGAAGTTCCTCTCTCCTTGTCCTCCAAGAATTCAGTTTCTTCCTACATTTGAAGATGTGTGCCAAATTTCCTTTCTTAACCACACTAGGGTTGCCTATTATTGTCCTACAAGAATAAACACACTTCTAATTAGTCATGCACTCCTAATTATGTAATATCGCACTTGTTTCAAATATGCTTTATAGTGATTGGAGTTTGACTGATGATCTTTTATGCTTTTTAAGGATGAGTATGCATGGGTTGGTGTTGTAGAACCTTAAGAATAATGAGTTACTTAGGTGCACACTTCGTGCAATGTTAGTGGTCTGGAGAGTGGATAACTCAAGTAAGTGAAAGATGCAACTTGAATTGTGTGACCCCTATACAACTCGAGTTACACGAGGTCCATATAACTCGATTAAACCTTTGTGTAACTCAAGTTATATGTACAAAAGTGGGACGATGCATTTCGGTTTTTTTCATCTTTAAAGACCCAACTAACCCGAATATCCGTCATTTTACTCCACTTCATTGCTTCCAGATGCTCTCAAACTCTCTCAACTTGCTCTTCAACACTTCCTACGGATTTCTTGAGGTAATATTGAGTTCCAAATCCTCTCTTTCTTCATACATTCTGCTAGATTAATCATATTAGGGTGTTAGAGTAAAATGGGTTTGATTCAATTCGGGATTGGGTGATTTTGCAGTGATTCCGAGTTGTTTTGATGGATTTGGTGATAGATTGATGTTTAGGAAGTTGATTAAATTCAATGCCTGTGTTTAGAAGTGTTTTTTATCGGTTGCATTAATTGATTTGTCGATTTGGGACAATCTGGGCAAGTGACTTACTCGAGTTAGATTTTGGTTAACTCGAGCAAAATAGACACCAATTTACTCGAGTTATCTTTTGTGTAACTCGAGTAAACCAGACCCCATACAACTCGAGTTAGCTTCTAACTTACTCGAGTAAACCATGGTTCCGATGGACCAAAATGTCACGTTTCGTATTTGACAATTTTGGAGAGTTAGCTCTTTTGAGGAATCCGACTACTTGGAAAAGTTGTCAGCATACTTTAGGACTAAAGGGATTAGTTTGAGATTTTATGAGGTCCGGGGACCAAAACATAATTTTACACCGGTCGGGGACCAAATTATAATTTTATGCAGATTTTGAATTTTGCGTCGAAAGTGATGGATTCACTTTCGGATTATATTTTGGGCGACTTCGAGGGTCTACACTTGCATTTGCATATCATGCATTTGGTATTGCCACAGTTTCACATTTTGATATTTGTTTGGTTATTTTTGTATAGCTGCTTGTGGTTGCCAGCACGAGCAGCTACCCACCGGTGGAGATTGACTGGTGGACATTGCTTGTACTCTCAGGTGAGAGAATAGTAGCTTCAGACACATAGGCTGTGTCCTTTGAAATTATTATGTTTTTGATGTGTTCGACTTATACATGAAATTTGGATTAGTAATGGCTTGACTAATCAATAATCCAGTTTATATGATTATTAATATGGAAATTTTATCTGATATTTGGTATATATATATATATATGAATTAGGAACAGCTAACTACGAGGCAACGTAGTCTTTGATATACCAATGCCCTGAGAAGGCCCAGTTACCAAGGTAATATGGTAGCCGTGTGTTCGGCTAGACCATGTGCTCTGTTTGATCTTATGGGTGGCCTAGTCCCCCTTTTGTATCTGTTTGTTCTGGTCCCTATCCACATATGTTATACAATCTGTATACAAATATTATGTATTATGTTTGTTGCATGCTATTTTCTCTGTTTGCTAAGGATTTTTGAAATTGTTTTAAAAGAATATTATATGTAGTGTCACGACCATGACCAAAACCACATATACATGAGCATGCATTGCATACAATATAGATTGATCTGAAGTTGCATATGTTGTCCATATGGTTAGAAAATAATTTACAATAATTTTGAGAGTAATAAAAGATTTATCGGT
>CAODLS011748468.1:0-10376 GCA_948243855.1 Flueggea neowawraea | reverse complement strand
TAGAGTAAACTGATTCAAATCCGAGAGGACATCAGGAGAGGGTTTGTCTATTCATTAGGGAATGGTGCTGAATTTTATTTCTGGTATGATCCTTGGTTTTATGGCAGATCTGTTTTAGATGCTTTCCTTACTTTGTCTATTACAAATTCTAACATTTCGAAATCAGCTAAAGTTGTTGATATCTGGCGGAACAATCGTCGGTTGTTCCCTGATCCGTTAGATGATGATGCTGAGGTAGCTTGGAGGAAAATAGCAAAGGTAACTCCATGTGCACTCAGGTCTGATAGCATTGCATGGAAATTCTCACTTAATGGCTGCTATACAATTAATAGTGCATGGCATGACATCCAACCTAAATCTCTCATTGTGCCTTGGTATCAGCTGGTATAGGGAAATGATCATATCCCAAAATTTAGTTCATATTATGGCTTGCATTGCATTACAGGTTGGCTACAAAATTAAGGCTTATGGAATGGGGGATGGTTTCTAATGATCAGTGTGTGTTCTGTCACATTAATACTGAAACAATTGATCATTTGTATTTTGAGTGTGTTTTTTCCTGAAACAATTGTCTGGTACTGAAACAATTGTCTGGTATAGACTACTGGTTACTCACAATATTTTCATATCTGTTTTACGATGGCGACAGGAAGTGAGCTAGTTCTCGAGAAAGGCGAAAGAAAAATCATGGCTGGCCAGAACTTGCAAAATCCTTTTTTTGCAACTATTTACTAGATGTGGCTTGAACATAATGAATTTGTTTTTCATTCCAGAACTCAATCTCTAGAACAGGTTGTTTCCAAAATTTTGAAAAATATACAGTTGAGACTTGGTGGTGTACATTCTAATGCTTGATTTGTTTAATTGTTTGTCTACATAAATTAGCTAGTCCAATTGTATAGCTTTGGTTTTGATTTGTTTTTCATAGGTCTATAGAGCATGGAACTTATAAACTCTATCCCTTTATCTCTCTATCCGGATGCGAGTCAGAGCTGGGTAAAGGGGTGGAGGATAATGGTACCTAAATGTATTGATGAACTCTATGGTATTCATTCTTTGAGGATATATATTTTTTATTCTTACCAAAAAAAACAATACCAGTCCAACTAAACCCCAGACAACCGAACCTTTCTGTTTTCCCCCCATAAAATTCTAGTAAAGTATGTTATTTATACTGTAAAATATAGCAAATATGCATAGTAATTGCTTGGTTTTGATGCGAAGGAAAGGAGCTTTTTGTGACAGGATGACACTTCATTTTTCATTTTATCAAACAACTTGGCCCCTCCGGTGCAACGATAGAAACACAAAAAGTATAAGTATAATGGATAAGTACTAATCAAATAAAATAATAAAATATGCGCATAAATTTGAAAAATAAAAATTTATACTCTGTGTTTGCGAGTATTGAGAGGCATTGTACACAAAGCTGGATTTCTCTAGGTAGTGGCAGTGTGTTCGGTGTTTCATCCGCTTCATGGGTTCCAGAATTTTGTTGCTGTTGAGGAGGTTCCTGGATAGCCTGCAGTTGCCTCCGAGCCTGCATCCATACAGGGACAGAGCTAGGATTCTTGCAAAAGGAGTGCTGATTCTGCCTAGCCAGAACCTGCATCGCCCTGTGCACAGTGTCCAAATCACTTCTCCTAGCAATTCAATAATAAATTCAAAAATCCATTCCCAAATTCAACAAAAGATTCAACAATCCAATCCTGAATTCAACAAAAAATTCAACAATCCATTCCTAAATTTAACAACAAATTCAACAATTCATTCCTAAATTCAACAATCCATTCAACATAAAAATACCTCATTAAATCTGTAATTTCTCAAAAATTAAAAAAAAAAAAGAAATGGACGAACTTACCACTACCAGGAGACGGCGCTACACAGTGTGGGAGAAGGAAACAACGGCGTGGACGGAGGGAGAGGAGAAGTGCCCAGCATAGGATGGAGGTGTGGAGTGGAGGTGTGAGCGAAGGAAAGAGTTGAGAGACTGAAACTTAAAAAGGAGAAAGGAGGAAAAAAGGGATGTACGCTACATATCGCAATTGGAAATTACGGACCAGGGAAAAACACACCATTTTGCCCTGGTCGCACTTTTTTTTAATCGTTTCGCCTTACTTATTTTTTTAACCCAGGGCAAAACATCAATTTTGTTTTTAAAAAAAAGTAGCAGGACAGGTCTTCCATGTCCTTCCACATCTTTCTTTCATGAACCCAGTTGGGTTTTTGGCTGCCCAGGGATAGAGCCCCGCCAGATGGGAGCTTCTATAGCTCTCCTCCAGTGGAAGGGGGTGCTCCGACACCCTTGTCCCTTAATAGATCTGTCCCTGCATCCATGACTGCAACCATACTTTGCATATGAAAAGCACTATAGTTGAGAATGCACCATGCCAAACAAGATTTCAGAGATAATAAGACCAGTTTGGTGGCAGTGGCACTCTAGTTTTTCTGATGTCCTGTCGTAGTTTTCAATAACTTGTCCCTTAGCAAGAGCCAAAAAACTTGGATTGCACATCATAATGGCGATCTATACGAGATTGCCTATTGATTTCAATAGAATAGTTAACGAAGAATGAGAGGATCTTATAATTTTAGGTGAGATTTTTAGTAAGAGGCTCAGTTAATTTATATTGGTGTAAAAACATAGATAGATTTACAAGGAAGGCATCCTTTTCAAAAAGTAATTGAAAGCTCTATAAGCAGGGACGAAGCTATTCAGGGCCAGAGGAGAGCCATAGGAGCTCCCCTCTGGCGGGGGCTCCATCCCTGGGTAGCCACTTACTAGGTTCATGGAAGAACGATGCGGCAGGACAGGGAAGACCTGTCCTAAGCCTTTTCTTTTTAATTTTGAAACCCCAAAACGAAACGACATCGTTTGGCCTTCGCTCTGGGTAAAAAAAAAACAATAAGTGGCGCGAAAACGACCTCGGTTTTCCCCCCACTAAGTTTTTTTTTTTTAAAATAAGTGGGACCAGGGCAAAATCCTTAATTTCCAATTGCGATATGCAGCAAACAACCCTTTTGTTTCCTCGTTTCTCCTCTTTAGGTTTCGGTCTCTCACTCTCTCCATCGCTCACACCTCCACTCCATACCTCCATCCTTCGCTGGCCACTTCTCCTTCCCCTCCGTTCATGCTGCTGCTTCCTTCTCCAACACCGCGTCGCACCATCTCCTGGTAGTAGTAAGTCCATCCATTTCCCTTTTTTTTTTAAATTTTTGAGAAATTACAGATTTAATTAGGTATGTTATGTTGAATGGATTGTTTAATTTGTTGTTGAACTTAGTAATGGATTGTTGAATTTATTATTGAATTGCTAGGAAAAGTGATTTGAACACTGTATACAAGGAGAGCTAAGTTTTAGCTAGGCAGAATCAACACCCCTTTTGTCAGAATCCTAACTTTGTCCCTGTCTGTAAGTGTAATGAGTGTCGACCATGATGATTTTGCCATATCGACATTATATCTTCAGCCAAAACTAGCAAAGGCCATTATCTAAGAACTTCTTCAAATGAACTACTGACAGAAAAGGAAACAGTCGAATCACTTCTGACTCCTAAAGGACAAATAGCCAGTTCAACCAAACCACAAAATTCGCGTTGCTTCGTAGAAATTTGGAGTCGATGGTGAATGAAGCGGGTTTCATTAAGGAAGAGCTCTTGATTTTGGCTCGAGCTAAAAGGCTCTTGCGTGGCTTCCAACTTTTAAACAGATTTAACCATTCAGAGTTAGTCAAGGAGTTTTCTTTTTTGTATAAATTGATGAAATTTCTTGTTCAAAATTATAAATAATTACTTGGAAATCTAAATTTTCCTTTTGCTTTTTTCATTATTGTTTTTTGTTTTCCTTTCCTTGAAATTTTTAGAAAATTTATTGATTGTGAATGCTACATTCTTAGAATTTCACAAACAAGATGTATACATTAGTCACAATTAAAAAACTAATACAATTATTTATAGCTTACGCTTTTTAATTATTGCTTCTTGTTTCTTTGCATTCCAATTTTTAATGAGTTGAAAAATCATCCGATTAATTAAAAAAGTGAGTGAATTATAAGTATTCTATAATTCATTATTCAGTCAACCGGTCATTTTTGGTCAATACCAACCTAGTAATTCTCTACCAACCTAATAAAAATAGTGGGTGACCTCAAACTAACTCTTTTGATTATATTCATTGTACATGAACGTCTCTATGAAAGCACTCCACTGTCATTCTTCCACTTCTTCTCTCAAACACTCCCTTTCTCTCTCTCTCTCCGCGTTTTATTGATCTAACGCCGTCGTGGGATATACTGCCGTTTTTATGAAAAAAAGGATAGATTCAATACATCGATAATTTTTTTACAAATTATTTTATTTACTCTTAATAAAAATTAAACTCTTTAATCCTTTAAAACTAGGATTAACTCGTGTGTCAATGAATTGGTAGTTCATGGATATTAGTGATTAAATGAATAAAATGTTGTTGGTAAAGTTGGCTATATGGCTTTAAATCTCAATGATAAAATTTGTACATCATTATTCATTGATCTCCATCAGAAAGCATCCGCTTGGTTGCATGGAGGCAATGGAAAGGGTTTTAACTTTCACTTTATTGACTAGGGCGTTGTTACATTCTTTTGAATATTTAACAGATTAATACAATATTAATGTTCATTGGGCGGGTCTCTTATAGACTATTAAATATCGATACCATGGAGTTCATTGTTTTGATTTTCCATCCGTAAGAGGAGACAATGAACTTTGGGACGTCGCATTTTGCTATAACGAGCTCGCATAGGTGAAATAATTTTAGAACTTTTTTCTTAAAATGATAGAAACTGCAGACCTAGGAAATCCTATTAGAGCTACCAGTTCATGGCCATATTTTGTAACTTCAAAAACGTCTCCAGCTTCACTGAAAACCTGGGCTTAAAAGTTGACCATTAGCTAACAAAGCAAATCCATCAAGAAGGATTTCCAGTAAAAATGGAGAATCATTGTGTACAAATTCAGGTTTCCATAAGGAATAACATCAGATTTTGCGCGAGAATAACAAATTTTAAGGAAAATTTAGTTGCTAGTAACAGCACCTGTGTTGGAATCACTCAAACATATTTTTTCATCAATGTTTTATTGTAAATACATATAATGCAAAAGACCATTTGGTTTTACTTGGTTGCTTCGAAGTTTCTAACGTTGGAGGCAGCATATTTGGGAAGCTTCTTTGTACGGTTGATCGGTAGCCGTTGCCCACTCATTGTCTGCATCATGAACATCACATTTGAATAATCTATCCTCATCAAAATGGCAATAGAACCAAGATAATATTTCAGAAGATCTGGTGGTGCAACACTGAGTGAATGTCATGAGAATGCACCTACATGTTTTTATTTTTTACTGACCAACAACGATTAGCTTACCAACAATTAGATATAGAAAAGTTTGCACAATAAACACCGACGAACAATCATCAGTAGGAAAAAAATTTCTTACCAAATAGACTCTTTACTGAAGACCTCTTGGGTTTTGAACTCTTCTTCTTCAGTTCAGCTGTGCATCATGATTCATAACGGTGGAAAAGTGATGTGAGAACAGAAAGAACCAAGATATGAAAGTTCAGCTTTATAAATGTGATAAATGGAATAGGGCAATAATATTAGGTAAATTACAAATGCGTTTCATTCTGTAAATTTTGTTTTTGTCAAAGTTTTTGAAATGATGATGTTAAGTGATAATAATTTTTTAGTCCTTGTAGACAAGTAATAAGTCTCCATTTGTATGGGTACATAGTGAAGCTCAAGCTACACATGTTCAAGAGGAAACTGCAAGACTTTCAGAAAGCGTGACTATTAGCAAATCGCTTCCCCACACCCACTTTAGTGAGACTTCACACACAAAATGCATGTCAATAAACTTGAGAATTTTGAGAAAAAGAAAAATATGTGTATGTAATACTGTTTGGATATCGATTGAATACTATATTTGAAAAAATTTTTTGAAACCCAACTTGATCTCATATTCAAAACTGTTAGTCCCTTTTTTTTTCTATGCATATCTACATAAATCTCTTAGTTATCAGTTTCTTTTTTTCAATGGAGATCCAATTATTACAATGTTTAGTGTGCTTTTTATATATTTATTATAAAAAGCAATGCACTAGTTTACAAATTGTACTTAGACTAGCAGTGTATGTAATACTGTTTAGATAGGTGCTGAAATTATAAAATCTTGGATTACAAGGAACGCAAAAAAAAACAAACTTATTTTCTTTTGTAAACAGTAAACTTGTGCAATTGTCCCAGAAAAAGGGGCATTTTATATACATGATCTTTTGATTAAGAATTTACAGTTTCACAATGCCAAGATTCGAAATTACAACTCGTAGTTTTCAAAATTACAAGTGTATATTCCAACAAATAAAAATTACAAATATAGCTTTTATTTATTTATTTATATATTATTTATATGTATTTAAATTTATTTATATATTGCTTGAAATTACTTGTATCTTATTTATAAATAACATATAAACAAATATAAATATAAAACAACATATATAAATAATAATAAACAATATATAAACAAATATATACAAGATGACTTAATTTATTCAAAATACAGAAGAACACTAACAACATATCAATAACATTTCAACAACATATAAAAAAAAATTTATAAATTCAAAATTTATATCCATAAATTTAAAAATTAAAATTATATAGATGAAAATATTATAAATTGTGTTTATAATAAGCATATTCAGTGCATTCGCAAACTTTCAAATGTATCACGTAATTATCACTAGAAAAAATTGGATAAGGAACTCCGCCCATTATCTGTACTTACTGGCCCAAATAGTTTGCTTCACTATGAGGGACAAGACAACATGGCCCATC
This sequence comes from Flueggea neowawraea, assembly GCA_948243855.1. Lineage (NCBI taxonomy): Eukaryota > Viridiplantae > Streptophyta > Magnoliopsida > Malpighiales > Phyllanthaceae > Flueggea > Flueggea neowawraea. The sequence continues at coordinate 3,495 of CAODLS011748468.1, read as the reverse complement.
TGATATCCGTTTAATTTTCACTCTAATCCAACGGTCCAAATAGAAAGTTGTTTACCCACCTCATCGTACGGCCGACTCTTATCCATTGTTTATTTGACAAAACATTATAATCTGAGATTGTTGCTTTTCTTTTTGGAAAAGAAAACCCATAAAATATTTGAGGAAATTAGATTGTGAATCCACTTTTATAATTATATTTTTTTCAGTATCCTACAAATGTATTAAAATTTTTAAAATGCTAAAGTTGTGATTAAAATTTCTAAAATACTTAAATATATAAGCGGTTCTCAAAACATTTTCTCGATCTCTGCATCCCTTCTCTCTCTTCTTCCTCTTCTCTGCATGCTTCCTCCTCTCTTGTCATCTGCCTAAATCACTTGTTGAGATTGAAGTGATTTTCTTGAACAAGATTGAAGCAAACCTTGAAGGAATTGAAGAGAGTCAAAATGGGACGGATTTGGGATGGAAAGCAAGCAACTAGGTCGGCCACGAACGGACACATGGCCATGGCACAGACTGTGTGATGCACTGGAGTCGAAAGGGATAAGAATTGGGTAGACATGGTCTTGGTCACAACCATGTCTTCGTCTGTGTCTTGCTAGGTCTTGTTTTATGCATTACACGGACGCGCGTTGTAGGCTATGTCTTGGTGGATCGTGATGTGTCTTGCATCACTTGTGTGTGTCTTACACTCTGAAGTGTCTAGAACGTGTTCTAGGGTTTTGGGTGATTTATTTTGGTTTGTATTCCTTGTAAACTATAAATAGGTGGTTTATGAACAATCTTGGGTGCCTTGAATGGCCGTTGTAAGCTTTTGAACGCCGGTTTGACTCTGAATAATAGAATTACTAGCTCTCTGCTCATGGATGTAGGTCGATTAATCGAACCACGTAAATCTTGTATCCTTGTATGATTGCTCTTGTTTATTTCCACGTTTTTTCTACCGCCTGTTTCCTAACATCACTCACCCTCTCTTTTCTCAGACATGCTCCATCTCGTCACTCCATCTTTTCCGTCTCAGTCATTCTCTCTCTCTCTCTCTTTCTCTCTCTCTATTTCTCACTCCCATCAGCGTGGAATGTTGGCGCCAGCAACATCGTGATCGGAGGTGGTGGATACATGGGCAACGGGGTTAGTGGAGGCAGTTGCGGAAGTGGTAGCTGCACTTTTAGAAGGATTGAGGCAGTGGGATTTGTGGGGCCGGCATCAAGACCCCATTGAAGTAGAAGATGAGAACTTCCTCTGAGTCCTCCATTAGGAGTGTTTAGGTTGGATTCAATGGGTATTTTCTTCATACTGAGTTATTGTTGATAAATTAGGGATTTTGATTTTTGGAATTTATGCATAAGAAATAGGGGCGGAGAGAGAGGAGAAGACGGAGGTGACGATGGCGCGAGTCAACTTGCTCTTCTTTTGTTTTATGGTTCCGTGAATAGACTAATTGATGGTGTTGGTGGTGATGGAGGGTTTACTATTTTGATGGTAGATTTGATTTTGGGGATGGTGATGAATTAGATTTGTTGATCATATCTTAGATTTGTTGCTGTTGTTTTATATCTCATTATAGAATCATGAATTATATTTGTTGCAATGATTAGATCTTTGTATTCAGTAGCTTTTTTCCATAACTAGATTTGATCATAACAACTTTATTGTTTTGGTTGATTATCTATAATATTAGTTGATTTATGTCTTTTGTGTTCTAATAATTTCTGAGCAATTCATGCAAAACCAGCTCGACAACTTTTGTGTTAGATGTTTAAGCATAAGGTACTGTGATGAACATGCATTAGAATGAAATCTTGTGGAAGGCCATAGAATTTTTGCCTATTTTCTGTATTGCAGGGACTAGTTTCTACTGGATAGAATGTGGATCAAAGCATATCAGTTACCAATCCGTACAACTAAAGGCTAGAGAGGACTTGTGTCTAGAGCCTACTGGATTGGACAAGTTATATATATTAGTGCTCCATCGCCAAAAACAGAGAAGAATTGATATAAATGTACATTAGTGCCATATCTCAGAAACTAGGTCCACACCTGCACGATGTTGCGTGAATGTATTAATTATTTCTATTTTAATTTATAGAATAATAAAAACTCGTGATTAAATAAAAAAAATCTATCACAAATCAATTAAAAAAAAGTCTATTACAAACTGAATTGCTACATTAAATTATGGAAAACTTCTTTATACACCACATTTTGTGTATAATTAGTTAGGGTGCCTCCTTTATCACAAATGAGTATTTTTAATCTAGATTTTCTTTTGACTCTTGACATTGTAACATACAATTAATCAAGGCTGAAAACTGGTTGATGCAAATATAATCCAATATGTGATAGAGATTGACCTTGACTTTTATTGATTGACATTGTGAAATAGACAACCAATGGATATTGTCATCGTCGGATTTTAAAAGGCAATCTAACATCCGATGGAGTCAACACTAATCGAGGAATGAAAACTATTTTTCTAACATGACTTCCTGAAATGATTTTTGCTTCAATAACATGTTTCCCCAGTCTCGTAATTCTCAACTTTGTACCATTGCAAAGACTAGAAAATTGATCTATATTTCGAAGTAACATTACTAGAACTCCAATATTCAAAGTAAGTTTATGGTTGGGTAAACCAGAAGCTGTTATACTATTTAAATATTCTGGTGTATAAATATCTTCATGAGCATTTGAACTTACATCTACCTTGCACACAATATCTGAACTTAAATAAGTTACTTCTTCTCAGGCCATGTAGACAACACATACTCATTTACCTTATCAACAATCTCTAATGTTGGAGTAAGTATATCACGTTCCTGTAAATATGCTCCATCTTGGAAATTATCCATTAAATTAGGATAAGTGCTATCAACAATTGCCCCAATTAGATCATTAAAATTTGTTATGAGCAAATCTTCAGGAATATCAAAATTGACAATACCATCATTTTCACCAGCACTGCCATCACCAATTTTTAGTATCCATTTCGAAATGATCTAAGTTCTTCTGAATCATTGATAGAACTACTTGTTTTAAGTCTCATATTTTTTGTCAATTTGAGCAACTTACAGTGTCTCCACAAATAAGAAGAATTAATGGAAGCAACCACAATTTCCTGTTTACTGGCTTTTGGAATGACCAGTAAAATTTGTCTGAAATTCCCTCCAAAAACAACTTTTCCATCAAAAGGTATGTCTATGCTGTTATGCCTTGAGAACCTTAAAAAATCTCTAAGTGTTATGTCTAGAGCTTCAAAGCAATGTTTATGTGTCATTGGTGCTTCATCCCATATAATTAGCCGACACCCTGCAATCAACTCTGCTAATGGACTTCCTTGTTTAATACTACAAGTTGAATCCTCATTAATGACCAATGGTATGCCAAATCTTGAATGAGCAGTCCTACCTCCAGGAATAAGAAGAGCTGTAATTCCACCTGTTGCAACTGTTAGAACAATTTCACCTTTAGATCTTAGATTAGATGACATTGTTT
>CAODLS011748223.1:0-11865 GCA_948243855.1 Flueggea neowawraea | reverse complement strand
TTTTTGCAAAAAAAATAAATTCAAAGGGAGAAAAATCTGATGGTTTAGAATGTATCCAAATGTATCCATATGTAACCAAATATATCCAAATGTCTTCAAATTACAATTTTTTATATATAAAATTATATTTAATAAATTTTTCATTTAATATTTTTTAAATTAAATGCATCCAAAATATAAATTTTAATATAATTTTTCAATTTTTTTGATATCTCTAAAATGTATTCAAATGTATCCAAACCCAACTTCTTGTACAATTTTTACAATTTTTTGATGTCTCCGAATATATCTATATGTCTCCAAATGTATTCATAATTAAATTAAGTTTAATTATTTATATATTATTAATTTTGTTTTATTTTGTCTAGCAAAAATTGATTTGGTGCCCAGTGCTTTACAAGTGCCTCCAAAATATATCCATAAGTCTCCAAATATATTCACAAGTCTCCAAAAAATATATCTTTAAGTGTTCAAATGTATCCATCCCTGCACAAAATCAATATAATTCAAAAAATCAACCAAAGTTAGAAAAAAACAAACTAAACAAACATAATTTAAAGTGTTTTTTCATATTAACAAATGAATAAAAAAGCCAAGGATATTTTTTTCTTTTTGAAAAATAAAAAAGACAGTAGCTAGGGTTTGCCCAACCCTAGTAGCTAGGGTTTGCCCAACCCTAGCCGTCGCCGCCTTATTAATTCAATCACCACCACTCCCCATTGTCACCTGCAGATCAACGAAAATAGAGAGGAAAATCGAGGCAACAAAGACGAAAATGAGGCAAGAGAAGACGAGAACCAAAGAAGAGAGCAAAGAGCGATGAACGAAGATGAACAAAGACAAAGATGAGATGAGATGAGAGGAGAGGAGAGGAGAGGAGACAAATCAGAGGTGGGGCGAGCTAGGACCAAAGAAAACAAGACGATCGAAGAAGCAAGCGTGGTGGAGGATGACGTAGCAAAATAGAGCAGAGAGAGAGAAGAGAAACAGAGGGAGAAGAGAAAGAAAGAGAAAGAGATCTGAGTGTTTAGTTGAGGAGGGAGAAAACAAATGAAAAAATAAAAGATAAAACTCGTGAGGTTTTGACCTATATACCTAATAAATTTGACATTTGTCAAAAAAAAATTCAAACACTTAACATATTAGCAACTAACACTTAAAAAAGTTAGTATCAATCTAATTACTAAACTATAAATTTTATTTGTGCAAATCTAAACTTTAATTTAGACATACAACCTAATTTCCTCCAAATTGGGCGTAGTTATTGAGAGGTGTGGGCTAACCTCAACTATTGAGCCTAACAACTCCAACAACAAAGCCCAAAACAAAGCTCCCATCAGCTTCTCCTGCACTCTTCCTCCATACTTCTCGGTTCTCCCCGCAAAACCCCGCGGTTTTATGGTCCCGCGAAATAAGTCGCCCATTGATATTCATCTCTTCAAATCAATTTTTTTGTTTTCCATTTCAGTGTGGAGTGAGATTGATGGGGAAAAGAAACAGCCCTGTGATTTTATCATCAGACGATGAATGTGACGGTCGTTCGTTGAGTTCAAATCGGAGCTTTTCAAAGGCAAAAACCAAGGCATTGGTCACTCGAACAAATCCTGGAGCGTCGAAGAGGCCTCGACGTTCTGGTTCGCGTTATAGTTTGAGGAGCGAATGTAGTAATATAAATGAGGTATGTTTTATTTCTAAAATTAAATTTACTGCTTCTTTCTCATGTTAATTACGTTTGAGCTTTTTTTTTTTTTGAAAAATAGTACATCGAGATTTTATTAATTATTTTATTATTTTTATTGTGCAGGTTAATTTCTTTGATGAAGATTTTGATGATTTTTTTTCCAGGTCCAAGGTATCTGCCGGTACGCCGTGTGTAAGGATTCTGTGTTTGAATGTAAATAGAAAGTTTTCTTTCTCCATTTTATTTGAATTTAAAAGATCTTATTCGGTTGACATGCTCAATCTTTCGAGTAACTTCATAACAAATATAAATTATAATATTTAATTTTTTTTCCCTATTTTTAGTCAGATTGATGCCTGCCCTGTTTATCATAATTGAAAGGTTGTGGATGAATCAGGTTTTGAAAGGAGTAACATAAAGGAATTATGGGTTGATAAGTATAAGCCTCGTTCCTTGGACGAACTCTCTGTTCATAAGAAGAAGGTTATTTAGTTTCTTTAATTGTATTTGTGAATGCTGCTTTGAAATTGTATGCTTTGGCACTTTTCTGGTGACGAGGACACAGTCTTCTATCAAGGAATTGCGGTTCATGATTTTTTCGTCTTTTTCTATTTGGGTTCAATCAATGTTGATCATTTCTGGAAACTCGCAGGTTGAAGAAGTTAAGGCTTGGTTCGAGGAAAGATTGAAAACTTCGGAGGTAATCTGCACTTATAAACTTATTTTGTTTTTTTTTTAAATTCCTGTTGATTTTTTTTATGCATGAATCTATGAGAATTAGAAATGAAAAATGCACAGTTTTATCGAAAAATTATTGGACAATTTCTTGGCTTTGCTGGAATTATCATGTTACTGTACAGACTACGAAACTATAGATTCTTATTTTTAAATTTTTAATTATTTCTTATGAGAAAATTTTGGAATTCTTTTCATCTTTTTTTTTCAGGGAATTGGTCGGAATCATGTTCTGGTCATCACTGGTCAAGCTGGTGTTGGAAAATCTGTGAGTGCACTTCCCATCCTACCTCATAAGAATTGTGTGAACTGGTGTTTCTTGATAAACTATTTGTTAATATCATGGTTTTCTCCCGTAGACAGCTATTCATGTAATTGCATCTCATTTTGGAGCGAGGGTATGTGAATGGAATGCACCTACTCCCACAATTTGGCAAGAGCATGTACATAATGCCAGCACAGGCAATGCCTTCTGTTTGTGTTCTCAATTTCAGTTATTTGTTTTATTGGAACATATATGATATACCCCAAATTACACTTGCTGAGAAAAGAATGATTAGGGTGAACACTAGATGAAATATAAGTTAAGTGCTGGTTTCGGCTAAGCTTATTTTTCGATTTGCACCATAAATTCTTTTGGTTAGGAACTCAAAATTCAAGGTCTTTTTGTGTTTTGTAAATTTAGCTGCTTTTAAAGGTGGCAATGTTGTCATTGACAATTTTCTTTTGCTCTATCCCAGGGATACAGTACACATCTAAATTGGATGAATTCATAAACTTCATTGAGAAAATAAGAAAGTATGGGTTAATCCCTTCATCCTTTCTGGCAGAGTCAAGAAAATCAATTATACTTTTGATTGATGATCTTCCTGTGACAACCAGTAGAGTTGCTTTTGAAAAACTTCAAGAATGCTTGCTTCTTCTTGCAAGATCAACTCGGATACCAACAGTTATACTGGTAACTGACTGTGGTAAGGCAGATTCAGCGGATAGCACTTCACGTTGGTTGGAAGAACTTCTGTTGTCTCTCGAGAATGCTGGAGCTTGTAAGGTTACTTTCTTGAACTTTTTCTCCTGAAGACTAATTTCTTGTTGGTGAATGCTAATTTCCAACTTGTTGGTGGATTTGTTGTCAGGTTTCTTTTAACCCCATTACAAATAACTCGATTAAGAAGGTGCTTACCAGAATACGCAGACTGGAGCAGTGTAATGCGACTGCTGATCAGATTGATCTGATAGCAAATGCCAGTGGAGGCGACATTAGACATGCAATCTTATCTTTACAACTTTTTTCTGTAAAACCTGATATGGTGACCAGTTTAGCAATAATGCCCAATAGTTCAAATAATTCAGACAAAATGGTGGAAAACATAAATGATTTAGTTGGCGAATATTCTTTACTATTTGGTAGAGATGAAACTCTCTCTCTATTTCATGCATTGGGAAAATTTCTACACAACAAAAGAGAAGCTGAAGTTGCTGTTGTATCAGGTAATATCTTTTGAATATTTTGTATCACTGTTAAAGTCTTATATCTAGTTCTGTTTTAGATGTGATAAAATTAATGTCTCATCTGACCTTTCACGCGGTTCAGGCCCAAATGAATGTGTTTTACAGGGGAAGTTCTCTAGGTTACCGATGAAAATGGATGACCCTGAGAAGGTCCTTTGTCAAGCACATGGGCAATCAAGGCCAATAGCTGATTTTCTACATGAGAATGGTAATAATCCTTTAGGGATGCTTGTTTCTGTATTGCACTATAGCATTGCTGTCTCTTGATCACACACACAACCACAACCCATATGCGTGCATTGTTTCCCTTTCTGCCACTTGGATATCACAGGATGTTGTTGCTGTATGCTATTTTATTGCAGTTTTAGATTTTATAAGTGAGGAAGGAATGGATGATGCCTGGGATGTGGTTTCGTACTTAAGTGATGCCGATTTGCTTCTTTCTTCGTTTCGAGGAATGCTGTCTAGAAATAATGAGATAGATAAGGTTATCCAATCAGCTGCTGCTTCAGTTGCTGTTCGCGGGGTGCTATTCGGGAATTCAAATCCATTGTCTTCCAGGTTTTGAATTATATTCTTTTAACAGTTCTGTTTGCATACTGGAAGACAGAGTCGCGTATCACTAATTTTATTCACAATGCAGGTGGCATGCTATCCGCAAGCCAAAGCAATGGCAGGCTGAGCAATCAATGTTGAGGAATCAGGTCTAGATTGGATCCTTTTATTTCCATTTGTCAATTGTTTTGTTTAGTATTTTTCTGTTTCTGGTTAAAATTTCTGTGACTTTGTTTCAAATTAAAATGCTTACTCTTACAGTTGAAGACTTGAAGTTTTGGCAAATACTTAATGAGTTGTGAATAGCAATATAGACAGAGAAGGGTAATAAGGCTAAATATGTTGGCTTTTATTTTGATGCAGAAAGAGATGAAAAAGCGGAGATTTATTGCATATGGTGGATCTAGCTCTTCAGAACCGTCAGTTGTAGCTACTGAGTACTCCCCAGTGTTGAAATGGCTTGGATACAGAGCATCTGATTTGGGGGAAAGCAAGGGACACAAACACTCAATTCGAGATGAGATGGATGAAGAAAGTTGTGAGATGATGAATTTGGATGATGAAGAAAGCCAAAATTCTGAAGATGAAATAGAGGATTGGTAGGAAAGAGTGAACATCGTAGAAGCAAGTGGACTAATCCCCACTGTCAAGGAATTTGGAAGTCTTAGATCAGTTGAGAATTGTATATATCAGTCGGAATTAGTGCATCTGGAAATTATTCATGTAAATTCGTTGGCAGATCATTAGTGCGAAATATCTCAAAATATCCCAGTTTGCATCTCCAACTTCATCGCTTCTGTTGCCCATAATCTCTCCTCCATCTTCTGGGAAAAGTATTTTGATAATGTTTTCGGCACAAATTCATCACTGGCGGGGAGATTTCTCTCACCATCCTTGTTGAGGGAAATTACACGGTTTAGTACTTTTTGGAGTTAATTTCATCAATCAACTTCACTTTGGAAAATGTTTCAATATAAAACCTAAACTTTCTTTGTTTCAGCCATGGTACCTAAAGTTTCGAGTTTTGCAGTCATCATACCTAGAAGCATATGACTCAGCAATTATCGTCCATATGGCATGCTTTAAGGTGACAACTCTGCTGCTAACTCAGCGTCGTTTCCCAACCAAGCCCATTACTCCATATATACATCAAGCAATTAGGGCAAAAGGATGTCACTCACAATTGCTTCAAACAGAATGAGAGAGAGGTCAAGGAGGGCGGCGACCCACGGCGGAGGAGGTTGGCTCTGGCGTTTTCTTCCTTTCTTCGTTTCTTTTTTTTCTTTCTTTTTCTTTTTCGCGCTCCTTTTTTCTATCTTCTTCTTTGATTCTTAAACTCTCTTTTTCGATTTTTCTTTCTTTTCTACTGATTTTTGCTCTTTTCTGACTTCCTTTCTTTGCTTCTTCAAATTCTTCCTTTTTTTTTAGATGAAGCGAAAGAAACTGAGAACATTACTGGGACACCACAGATGGAATTAGTGGTGGCTGGCGGTGATGATTTGGAGTTGGATTTTTTTTTTTTTTTGGTGATGTCGTGACAGAGGTGATTTGAGAGGTTTGATGTTTTTTTTGGTTTTGTTTTCGGTGCAGGTTTTGGGGGCGGTTTCAGTCGTGGAGAGGGGTTTCTGCGGATGGTAGAAGTGGGTGATGATTTTAGGGGTGGAAATGGTGGCGGCTTAGGGAGATTTCAGTGGTTGTGAATGGTGGTTGAAGTGGTCTCGGGCTTGTGGCGGTGACTGTGGTGTTTGGTCTTGGGTTTGGGTGACGACAGTGGATAGAACGGTTTTGGGTGGTGTCCTCGGTTTGGATTGCTGTTAGGTTTCAGTGGTGTTCTTGGTGGAGAAAGTGGTATCGGTTTTGGAAGTGGCTGGTGTCGGTTTTAGCGGTGGAAATGGATTGGGTTTGGCGAAAATGGGTGATGATTTTGGTGGAAGAGATGGTGGCTTTGGCGATGAGTGGTCTCGAGTTATAGTGACAGTGACTGGTGGTCGGTTTTTGTGATGGATTGCAATGGTGGTTGAAATGGTTTGGATGGTCAGTGGTGGATGATGTTTTTTAAGTTTCCTCTGCTTTGAATTCTTTCTCTGTTTTTATTCAATTTTTTTTCTTTTCCCCCTGTTCTATGTTGCTCTCTTGCTCTTATAGTTGTTGTTTAAGAATCTTTGATCATTGCTTCTTGGAATGATTAATCTGACTTTGCTTCTTGGAATTAATCTGACATTGCTTCTTGGGGATCAATATGATATGCCACTTTCTCTCTCCCTCTCTCCCCTTCGCCTCTCTCTCTTTTTCTTCGAACTTTTAATTACCGCAATGAGTTTCGGGGGACCGTCTCTCTGCCACTGTAGCAGATATGCCTCTTGCGCCACCGTGCAACCCGCGTCATCGCTAATTACATTCGAGCCTTTGTCTGAGAAGAAGGAGAAGTTGTGGTCGCAATTCTGGGAGAGACAAAACCTTTGTCGGAGTAGATCGTTATCCGTCCGTTGTTGCTCCAAAAGTCACGTTGTCCAAGTCAATTTTTGTTGATGCTTGTATATCCTCCACTACCACAAATCATCGACGCCTATACAGTTCCTCGTAAATTCATGCAGACTTCCTTTAAAATTAGCAATCAGTATCCTATTCCAACTCCAAGAAAAAAATCAGGTAAAGTTTTTATCTGTAATCAATATCTTCAAATTCAGGTTAGCATTTTGTGGTGTAATCGATTTTTTTAAAAATCTAATGATATGATTATAATGCAACTTAATATTTGATTTTTTTTTATTAAGAAGGCGTGTCGGCTAGTCATCTTGCTAAAATTCTTACTTTGTATTCAATGTTGCCTTGGATTTAACTGACAAGGCATTCTTGGATATATATGTTATTAAGTATGAGGACACAGATCAAGTGCAATGACCCTAAAAAAATTGATTTACTTGTTTGTACACGTTTTGTGTTTGATAATGTACTCATTTTGTATTCTATTTGTACACATTTGTATATAAATTTTTAAATGACATTTTTATAACATCTATGGTTGTACTCTCTTTAGCTTTCTGTTTCGTTTTGATCTAGAGAGTTTGGAGTGTTGAGTTGATGATTAATGATTTTAAGAGGAATTACTCAAAAAAGCATAAGAGTGTTACGAAAGTGAAATAGACTATGGATTACTCGAGTAAGTAGCTTGGAATTACTTGAGTAATATGGGGTATAAATTACTCGAGTAGTTATTTGGTTACTCGAGTAAGCCGTGTCTCCAGATGAACACATGGGAAAATCTTACACGAGTAAGAGGTGTGTCACTCCAGTAAGAAAGTTTGTCACTCGAGTTACTCGAGTGAGGAAGACAAATTTGGCTGAAACGACACCGTATTGAGTAGGGGGCTATATATACTCCCACCCGATTCTCTCGGCCTAACACTCTCTTATTTCTCACTCAAATCATTCCCAATCTGTCCGAAACTCATTTTCGTTGCCTACCCATCGTTCCTAAACATCTATTGAGATAAGATAGACCTTCCTTTCCTCTTATTTACTCATTTTTGTTCTTTGGCCGAATTTCATCATGGGTCTCGGATTTGCTTGATTTTGTTGAAATGAGAGTTGTAGGATGTTATATTATAATTGTTTGAGATTAGATATACATGAATCAAGCTCATATTTGAGAGATTTGAGTTGTTTTTGCATAGGTTAGGGTGAGGTTCGGTTTTGAAGATTTTGAGATTTTTGAGTTGTTTTGATGGATTTGGTTATAGATTTACGTTTCTGAGGTTGATTGGAGCAATGTGTCTAGATTAGAATATTGGGCATCGGTCACGTGTTTTCGATATTTTTGAGAATAACTTTTTGCGTCGTAGTTTTTGTAAATTTATGAAAAGTTTGAGACAAATTTGTAATTTTTGAAAATGGAAGAACAAATATGCAATTTTAAGAAAGTTGAGTTAAAAACTAGTTTGTAATTTTGAGAGTCTAGGGACTAATTTATAATTTTTGAGAGTTTGATGACTTATTTAGGAATTTTGACTACTTGAATGACTATTTGGTAATTTGAGAATATTTTGGGGGCTAAGTTGTAATTTTTCAATGTCCCAGGGACTAAATGATAATTTTACAAAAGTTGAGGGATTAAACTATAATTTTATGTAGAGTCCGATTTTTTAGGTTAGAGTGTTAGATCTTCGTTCGAAATAAGTTTTTCGCCGTCGCGCGAACTTCTGCATCTACATTTACATAACATATATTTTTTGATACAACCACAATACTGCATTTTGCCATATCACTAATATATTTGTTTCAGCTTCCTGTTCTTGTCAGCCCGATCAGCCACCTACTAGTGGTGTTTGACTGGATTGTCGGCTTGGACACCAGGTGAGTGGGAAGACAACTTCATACACATAGGTTGTGTCTTTTAAAATTCTATATTTTTGCTATGTTTGGCATTACTCCAAAAATTGAAATAATTAATTGTTTGATTAGTTAATAATCCGATTTATGTGATTATTAATATTCATTTTTTCGTTTCTAATAATTAATTTATATTTATATATGGTATATATCAATATTTTTTCTGCAAAATATTTTTGTTTCTGATATCGAATATTTATATAAGGTATATAATATTTTTTGTAAAATGATTTTTAATGATTTTTACTCTGCATGTTCGTATGATATATATATATATACTTTGATATGGGGCACCTGTTCTACGTAAGGTAAAAGTAGTCTTTGGTATACTAATGCGCAGTCAATGCCCAGTTGTCAGGGTTTGATGGTAGCCATGTGTTCGGTCAGACGTATGTACTCTGTTTTTTGATTTGTGGCAGAGTCCACACCTATTATTTATATATTTCTGTTTCTGGTCTCATATCTGTTCTATTTTTGATATATGGTATATATTCTGCATGTTCAACTGTCTGATGTTTGCTTTAGTTGCGAATGATTTCGAAATGAATTTATGAACTATTATTTTGTATATATATCGTGTATATGTATATAAACTTATATCTACATGTGATATTTTTCAACAGTTTTCAAAACGGTTTATGTGAGGTCCTAGAGACGATCTGGAGTGTCGTTTTCTCACTGAGTTTACTCACCCCTAAACATCTTTTAGGTACACTTTTGACATTTAGCAACAGTCTAGCATCCTGTTCTTAGTGTGTCGTTCCATTTGAAAGTGAGTGTCTTTTAGGTTCATGCTCCTTTTGTTTTTGTTTAGGGCTCTACACCGGGTTGTTGTTGGGTTACTGGGTTTAAATTTTGTCTTTTGGATTTATATCGACATATTGATATATTTTTATATCTACTTGATATTGCGATTTTATTTTGTATTACTTAATTATATACTTATATTTTTTAGTATAAAATGTTTTATACTTAATAATTGGTTTGATAATTATTTTAATCGATTAAGTCGGGTATAATGTTTGGATCTCTGATGCTTGTGTGAGATGAGCCAGGTTCTCTTAGACGATTCGTCTTGTACGTTGTGACAGTTTTAAACCAGTTTTGTGTCCAAATAACACAAATCATATTAAAAAATATATTTTAATTATTTTTTATTTGTATTTATTTTGTACACGTTTTGCAAGAATTTTTTTGTGTCTATTTTGTATTCATTGTGCGTGGCCAACTTTTCAGCGAGTGGTGAAAGTCTAATGCAAGGTCCAAACTGGCCAAATTGTAAGTTTTTTAAAATACTTTTCTCTAATGGTGTCATTTTTGATAATCTTTTGTTGTTATGCGATTTGTCAAAATATATATTTTATTGTTGTATATTTATGTGTTTTTTCCTTCCTTGTTTCTCCGGGCAATTAGAAAAATTATGGAGCTAATTATTCTGAGTATCTCAATTAACATTTTGATTTTAAAAATTATCACCTACAGTTTAGTAATTATTTGAATAGCATATTTTTTAAGTTTAAGCTTGATCTATACCATTTTTTCAATTTTGATTCTTAAAAATGCCAGATTTAATCAAATAAGTATCAATTTCTCGTGACATTTACTCAATTTTCTCTCTCTCTCCTCTCTCTCTTCTCTCCTCACTCCCCTCCCCACTTTTCTGTCTCTTTCTCTCTCATCTTATCTCTTCAGCCTCTACTCTCTCAGACTCGTTTCCACCTCTGCCATCCTTCCTTTCCACCGCCGCCTTCGTTGCTTCCACACTTGATCTCTCTCCTCGCTTCCGTGTCCGTTGCTCTCTCTCTCTCTCCCCTTAGCTTTCCCTCTGTTTGCTATCGTTCTCATTTTCTCTCTCTCTCTCTCATCGACTTTCCCTCTGTTTGCAGGAGAACATCTCGAATGACACGTCTAACCCGTTTTAATGTTGTTTCGACTCAGATATGTTGTTTTGTTTTTCAGGTTTGAATGGCGCGACGACAGCTTGCGGAGGAGCAACGTCACTAACGGGATCACATCTGGAAGTTGAAGCCAAAAGTGGTGGTGGGGTTTAGGACGTCGGCGACAGAAGTGTTTGAGCAAGATTGGGGGCGGCTATACGAGATTGGGGGTGGCGGCTAGGGTTTCAAACCCTAGTTGCTGCCTCTTTTTTTTCTAAAATTTACAAAAATACTTGTTATAAAAAGATCTAGAAAAATTGTTTTATTATTGTTGAAAAGTTTGGTTTATTTTTGTTCATATGTCATTATGTATGGATACATTTGGATACATTTACAAATTTGTAAAAAAATAAATAAGTGAGCTTAATTTAGTTTTATAATTCAAAATTTCGTATTTTGGATACTTGTGGAGACATAAAGATACATTGGGAGACATTTGAATACGTTTGTAGACTAAAAAATTATATAAAAATTAAAATTTGGATACATTTGGATACTATAAAAAATTGAGATTTGGATACATTTTGGAGACTATCAAAAAAATTATAAAAATTATATTAAAACTTATAATTTGGAGGAATTTAATTTAAAAAAAGTAAATCAATAATTTATTAAATCAAATTTTGTATAAAAAAATTGTGATATGGAGATATTTGGATACTTATGGATATGTTTTGGATACATATGGATGCATTTGGATATATTTTGAAACAGTAGATTTTTCCTCCTTTAGAATTTATCTTTTTGGCGAAAAAATTCAATTTCTCGCAAAAATATCACAATTTTTTTGCCAAAAAATCTCAAATTATCGGTCAATAAAAAATTTGATAGTTTTGTAAGTTGTTTTAAGTGTATTTATATTATTCAAAATGTGTTTGGTACATCATAAAAGTCAAAATCAGTATTTTAATTGCGTATAAAAGTTAAATTCTCCCACAATTATGGGCGTATTAGAGTTGGGTCGCGGCCCATGAAGAAGAAAGCAAAATCCGGAAATTGTCCTTACAGGCTTTCAGTTTCAGTTCACCCTCCAAACTCCCACATTCGAAGGCTGAG
>CAODLS011748160.1:0-44258 GCA_948243855.1 Flueggea neowawraea | reverse complement strand
TGTTGTACTCTACTTGTAATCTGAAGCGATTGTATTATTTGCTATTTTGCTTTTCTCTCGTGTTTTGTATTGATAGTTTATATTTTGTTTTCTGATATGTACTCGAGTTGTACTCTGTAGGTGTCTTAGCCCAATTTTTATTGTTTGCAGGGTTCAAAATTTTTAGTTAATTCTAACGAACCTTTTGCTGCTAAGGTGCACTTGAATTTGCAGCCTGCTGCTCCAGCAATGATAAAGAACCCAAGTTGAAGAGCATAAAAGATTAAAGATTTCAGCTTATGTAGGTGAGAATTTTAACTTGAAGGAACTTCTGTAGAAAGATGATGTGCCTGTTGGTGATGATGTTGACAATGGTGTTAACATTAATAAAGGTAGAGAGGCTGATGTTTATGATGAAGAAGATCATATTGAAGGTGAAACTGTTGCAGTAGGTGAAGAAGATCTAGTTGAAGGTGAAACTGTTATAGTTGCTGCAGAGGTTGATGCTACTAGTGATGAGGGTGCCATCGTTGGTAAAGGTTCTACTAAGGATAATGTAGATATTGTAAAGGTAATGTCCTGTACTCATTATGTACTCTGTTTGTACTCTTTTATTTTGAGGTCTTTGAATTGAAATGCATCTATGACTTTGTGTACTTATGATGTACTCATGTTGTACTCCTTTTTTGTTATTAGGGTACCCATCCAGAAGAGAATGTGACATGCGAGACAATAGCTCCTACTGGTGGGAATGCTGGTATTGTTCTACCAAATGATGTTGGGGTTAATGCTGGTGGGAATTCTGATGTCATTGCTACAGGGGTTGATGATGGTAATGATGGGGGTGTTGTAGTTAATCCAGATATTGAAAAGGTAATGATTTGTACTCGCTAAGTACTTTATTTTGTACTTATTTGTATTAATGTATTTTGATGGAAATGCAGTAATGATTTTGTGTACTCACGACGTACTCGTGTTGTACTCCTTCTCTATTTGATAAAGCAATCAACCTGAAGAGCATGTTACATCTGAGGTTGTACATGATGTTGTTGAGAATCCAACTGCCGAAGAAGATGTTGTTATGCCTCGTCCATCTAGGATTTTTAAAGCTGCTATTGTTTTACAATCACCATATGTAAATAGTTTTGGAAGTATTGGAGAATATATTGGTGATAAAGATAAGTACAGGTTGTTTCGAGGTGGTTTTCCTTTGAATGATAAACTTGATTTAATTGATGCTGGTATGAGATCTTCTTACCATACGTGGTTGACTATTGGATATGACAAGAAAAGGAAGTAAGTTTTCTTATTTGTTTGTTTTGTTTCATATGCTTTATATTATTTCTTTATTTTACTTATTTTTTTGGTTTTTTTAGGGAGAAATTGTATAGTGATGAGGTTGATGTTCTTGACTCTGTTTTTGTATTTGGTAAAGAGATAATCAAGTCTAATACTTGGTTTGTTGACTTGTTGTATCGTGGTCATTATATGTGGTCTTTGGTATGTATGTTTTTTATTTTTTCAAGTTTTGTTCTCTGTTTGTACTCGTTATGTACTCATTCATGTATTTTGTTTTTTTTGGTGGCTACAACATATTAATTCCCTCTTTTACTACCTTAGGAAAAAGAACAAGTATAGGAATCTGAAAAAAAAAATTACGACCACTGACAACATCTTTGACCAGTACATTAAAGATATGTATGATGCTTATGTTGAGTGTGGTAGGAGTGACACTATTTTTAGTCCAGATGATATGATTGCCACCTATGTAAATAGACTTGTGATGCCTTTTAACACTTCATGGGACAAGGTTGATAGTGTTCTCATTCCGGTTCATCATGTAAATCATTGGTTTTTGGTGTGGTTTTCATTGTCTAAGAGAATTCTACTTATGCATGATTCCATTCGGAGTGATGAGCATGAAGAGAGTGTTTATGAGTGTTTGGAAGCTCATAGTGTCATTATTGGCAATAAATGGGGCTCAAGGATGTATCCCAGTTTACAATTAAAAAATTCTAATGAGCATGTGTATAGTATGATGGTTAATCGCCTTCTTGAGCAAAGTAAAGCGTAAGTCTTTTTGTTTTAGTGTAGCTTTTGTAATCTGTTTGTACTCATCTGACATTGTGTTTTTCTCCTAACTTTTTTTCCCTTCACAGTGATTGTGGTGCTTTTACCTTTTCCAAAGCAGAGTGCTTTGTCATGGGCAAGCATTTGTTAAAGGCTTTTGATGTTAATGTTTATCATAAAAGGCTTGCTTGTCTGCTCTATTACTATGGAAAAATAAATCATGATAATCATGCTGAAAGTGATGTTAAAGAATAGTCATGAAGCTAGATGCATTAGACTGATTTGTTTGAAATAGATGAACAATAGCAAATGTAATGTGAATATTAGTATTTTAGTTTCAAGTATCTTTTGAATGAACAGAATGTAAATTCTTTAAATTCTATAATGAAATGTAAGTATCTTTATTGTTGATCATTTCGTCGGGCTATTACTATATGTTCTTCGATTGTGCTTTGCCTAACCACATCTGCTGCAATGTTTCTTTGACTTCTGTTCTGATGTAGCTTTGATTCTTCTTTTTTTATTTCTTCCTGGTTTGCTTCTTCCAATTGGCTCCAATATTATATCCTCTTTGACTTCATTTGGCATTGGAATTGTTTGAACTATAGGAATTTGATAGACAATTGGAGTATATGCTGCCTGAAGTGCCTTATCAGTGTAGTATCTTGAGCAGTGCTGATATGGGTCTATTTTTTTTTGTTCAGTAGTTATTGCTAATGCATGTGCACATGGGAACTCATCTATTTGAAACCTATAACATGTACATTTCTGTTCTTGTAGGTTCACAACATGCATTTCATGGCTGTCATTAACTATGTAAACGTTGTCAGATGATGGCATTACATGCAAAATGGATTTTATATTCATTATGTACTCTTCATGTACTTGCAAAAAATTGTAATCTAAATAATTGTTGAGACCATACACTAGTTGTACTCTTGTTGTACTCAAATGAATCTTTAAGTCATGAAAATTTTAACTAACTCATTAGAGGGGTTTGGCTATGAAAGTATCATTATGTACTCGTAATGTACTTTAGTTGTACTCGTTTTAGTTAATAGCTAAGAGATATTATATAGTGTACTCTATTTGTACGCTGGTTGTACTCGTATAAATAAATAGAGAGGATTGCAATAGGAAGCTGACATTCATAGTGGTGGCATAAGTCATATCCTGTAACATCTTTTTTTCATACTTTTCTATGAATATGGTAGATGTTTTTGTTGCCATCTCCCTATTTGTATGGCTCCAATCCTGCACCAATGATCTCAAAGTTTCAATTAAGGCTTTTATTGGAAACTCTATTGTTGCACTGTTTGTGGCATTCACGGATTCTACAATGTTTGATGTCATAATAGATCGTCTATGCTCTGTTGCATACAAAACTGCCCACTTTTTGTATCCAATGTCTTCTTTCAGATAGTGTTGTTTTTGGTTGTCCAACTTTCCCATTTCTATCATATAATGGTTTAACTTATGTGTAGTGTACGCTTTTGCTGCTTTCATGAACAACCTAGACATTTTCTTGGTTTTCTTCTTGAATTTTGTCTTCAAGTGTTTAAGAATGTGATATGTACAAGCATAGTGTCCAACACCGGGATAAACAATATCTAATCCTTTTGTGATAATTTCATATATGTCCGAAATAAAGCACATTCCCGGTCTGTACTCATGCTCTTTTTTGAACATTTGAAAAAATCATGTGTATGCAACAACATTTTCTGAATCAACCATTGTAAAAGCCAATGGATATATTTACCAACAACATTGTATGTATAAGCTATGATCAAAGTTTCACCATATGCTGATTTTAAGAAAGCTCCATCAACAACAACATTTGGTCGTCAATGTATCGATCCTTCAATTGAAGCAACAAATGCAATGAATAAATATAGGAATGTACCATCTGGTTTTTTCTCTAATTGTGCAATGGATCTTGGGTTTGTAACATTCAGTAGATATAAGTAGGTCGGTAGTTCATAATAGGATTTTGTTGGGTTGCTGAGTACTTGCTCCAGTGCTTTTTCCTTAGCTCACCATGACGTGACATAGTTGGTTTTAATCCCAAAGGTGTTTCTCATATCATCTTATATTTGTCTCGGGCCATAAGCTGTCTTCATATTGATGTACTCTTTCTTAATTAGTTCAGCAATGAAGGTGGAAGTGGCCTTCCTATTATTGTTGAATCTTGTCGATGCAACTGACACAATAGAATCTGCTGCATGATTTGTCCATTTTGTACTGAAAGTGATTGGTCAAGGCATAGTATTTGATAGTTGCTTTTATTGTTTCTTTGTCTTTGAATATTTGCCCCTCTTTTATTTGAATTTGATTGGAATTATAAATGTCAAATGCAGCTTCAACCTCACTATTTTCACTGTCCTCCTCGTCTGAAGCAGTTCTCATATTGTCTATGAGATCTCTTGTGACTCCTAATGTGAATTTGAACATATCTTCTGTGCTTGATCTAGTTATCCTAAATTATGCATTGATTGGTTGGCAAACCAAGTCTGTTGTGCATTCAGTTACATCTAAGATGAGCACATCTATTGGAATTAGTGTGCTTTTATGATCATTAACTACCATATGTGGCTGGGTTTCTATTATTGTGATGCATAAAGGGTATTTTGTGAAGTCTTTATCATTCTTTTTCAGTTTAATGTAGAATAAGAGGCTCAAATCATCATCAATCTGGAATGCAGGGTAGTTTCTATCCAATTGATACTTGATACTAATTGTGTTGTTCCCACTTTTTATACCCAAGTGGTTGTAGATTGATTGGAAAAATTTGGCATAGTCACAACTGCTTTACAATTGCATCCCTCTTACACTGAAGTTGTGGAAATTCCCATTAGTATCCCATTCTCCACCATATTGTAGTATTATAGCTATTTCTTCCATTTTTAAGTTGTGTCCCTGAAATATGAAACAATAGTACATGTTAGAAAAGAAGCATGTACTTCGTTTGTACTCGCATTGTACTCATTAACATAATAATGAAATGCAGTGTCATATTCATGTTTTAGTATGTACTCAATATGTACTCTTGTTATATACATTGTTGATAATGTTATATGTTGTACAATAGATTATGTATAAGAAAAGCATGTACTCTGTTTGTACTCTACCTGTACTCAGTAACATAATAAATAAGTCCAGAGCTAGTCTTAATTCAGTCTATACTCAATATGTACTTGTGTTGTACTCATTTTTATTTGTGCAGCAAACTTTGTATTGTACTCTATATGTGCTCAAATAACACTGCTATAGAAATTATGATTGCGTAAACAGTTGTGTATGACATCATATTCAATTGTGTACTCATTTTGTACTCCGATTGGTCTCTTCTGGTCTAATAGATTTAAGATTTTAATATCGTCAAAGACAACTATCAGATTACAGTTATGATGTCGAACAGCTAATCATCATCTATGTGTTGTGTACTCGTGTTGTTTCCACTAAATAGAATCAATTTTTCAGTAAAATCGAAGACAAGTATTGATGTGTTGTGTAATATGATATCAAATAAATCATCACAAATGTGTTGTGTACTCATTATCAATTATGTCGTACATGTATTTCTCTTCGTTCGGCATTGTGTACTCACAAATTTGAACTCAAATTCAATCTCCAATCAAGTCGTCTTTGATGATAGCTATTTGTATGACGGTTTCGATTGGCTTTGTAGATTTTCTGTGGATTAGTGTTGAAAATTCGATATGGAGATGTTTATGGAGGGTTACTGTCTTGGAAGGATTTCAATTTGGTTAGAATCCTGAAGCAATTTGAGTTTGAGTTCAATATGGAAATTGAATCAGTGTTTTGGCGCCTTTTTCGTGATATATATATTGTTGTATTTTTACAAGCATTAAAAGCGCCTTTTGTATTGTTGTTTCCTTTTTAGAGTATGTTGTATTTGTGTAATTTCATTTATTAAAGTATAATATTTGTGTGCTTGAGCCGTATTTTAATTCTAAAAAAGATTAAAAACATGAGTTAAAAATTTTAATAAGCCGAAATAAAACCATCAAATTATTGAAACAAAATTGTCAACTACTTGATCTAGTGTTCACTCTGTTCAATAAACAAATTGAGCACCAAACAAAGATTCGAGAATTTGTTTTACTAAAATTCAAATTAAATATAAAATATTATATTAATTATTTTTAAAAGCACAAACAAATTAGGTGAAGGCTATTGTATTTTTGAATTTACATGCTTTATGCGCTTTTAAAGTTTCAAATCTAATAACAATATTTTAATTAAAATCCAACGATTTAAATGCAGCTTACACATTAAAATATGTGGACACTCATATTTGTTATTTTAATGTATTGTTTCTATTTAAATCATTAGATTTTAATTAAAATGTTAGTTACTCGATCTCAATTTTTAAAATTACATAAAGTACATTAACTAAAAAATACTGTAGTTAATGCCAATAAATTATACTAATATGCAATCAAAGTGTTGTGCGTTGTCTTTTAAATTTTCTTTAAAGAAATGCTAGAGATTTTCATTTGAATTTTCTTCACATGCCCTATGCGAAAACGAGACTATCACAATCAAGCAAAATCCAATAATATCCACAACTCGATTTCAGCTCCCATGATTCCACTCAAATCATACCTAAACAATACTACTGTGCACAAATTATTAATTCTAAGCAACACAAAGATCCAAATGAGAACTCTATCCAAGCAACCCACTAGCAAACAGCGTTTTTATATTCATCAGTGCATTAATTATAATAAAAAATTTTCATGAGAAATCTAAATAAAAAAACATGAAAACAGATTGAATGGAATTAATTTCTTGAACAGAATGACTAAATATAATTACCAATACTTTGTAAGTAGTCTAATGCTAGGACTAATTAGTGGTACTCATGACGACCAAAGATGAGTGAGAGCAGCAAAAATATTGGTGTCCATTTCACTTTAAATAATTAAGTAGATAAAATTACTTAAAATTTTTTGCACTAATTTTGGTTCGAGACAATTCTCGGTTCATGTACTGTCTAAAATTCAAAATCATTCCAAATAATAACTTAGGAACAATTTGGCTCGAAAAAAGTAAAAAACTAACAGTTTTTTTGGTTCAAATATTAAGTTCGGTTTGAAAATCTTCACGGTCCATGAGTAGGCATAGTAACAACCATGCCATTTCATAATCGAGCTCGTGCTCTTGCTTTGGTGGCAGGAAAACGAGACTCATGAGATTGGGGGTTATGGATAGTGTAGAAATACCTCCATTGAAAAACTCCATTGGACTATAAAAACAAAAATTCATCATCGCAATTACATACTAAAAAAAGAATCACTCAATCACAACAGTGGCACCACGAACACAACACAATACCTCAACACTATTACCAGATCAATCAGCTAATCAATAATTTCAGTTCGGTTTAATTTGATTTAGTTGGTTAATCCTTCAATTCGAATAATTTGTAATTTATGTTCCAAAAATATTCTATGTAACTGAATATTGATCATTTGATGTAAAACAAAGATCAAAATATAATCCAAAATTAAAAACTGACGTCAGAAAGCAGAAAATTTTGAGACCATTTCTCCCAATCACGCATTTCAAAAGTCATTCTCTCATAAATTAGATTCCAACTCATAAAATCGATATGCCTACAAAACTCACTAAACTTGTAAAATAAAATATGTATCTCAGGTCGTACGTTTGGTAAATAAGAACAAAATAAGGTAATTAGAAGTGTAAACTACTGCATTCATTTTCCAAAATTTAGTTGCAATATCAAGCTTCCCAATCTTCATCGCTTCCTCCACCATCCTGAGGAAACAAAATGAAAATTTACCAAAATTGAAAGTTGTAATTACAGACTTTCGTCATCGGATTACTACTGTTAATCCTTAAACAAGAATCACTCTTCCCTAATCAAGAATTTGCTGAGAATTCAGTCCCAACATAATTGCATTAACTACAGGACTAGCTAAGAAGATTTAACTCCTAGTAACACTTTCAGTTGCAATCCTCTAAACGACAGTATCATGCTTCTAGATCTCGAGTTTTCTGTTTAAAGCTAAAATATAAAAATGATAAGCAGGAGTTAAAATTTGCAGGACAACACGAGGATATATGTATTAAGTTGAATATCAAACCTCCGATGAGCTTGAGAAATCTTCAATGTCATCGTCATCATTGTCCTCATCCTACACAGTTTATCGACAATGTTAAATAGTTCTTTTGTACGGTGGTGGTGTCACTAGTTAAAGGGTTCCCTCCCCATCCCAAACAAATTAGGTGTCCCATGCAAAAACCACAAATAACTTCAAAAAGTACTCTCAAAAGAAGGTGCATTAGCATGGCAAATTAAATTCCTTTATTCATAAATCAACAAATTCGAATCATAAAATTTAATGAATAAGAGGGGAAGAAAAGAGAAAGAGCTCACAATATACAATTGCACATTAAAAACAAAAGAAAAGAGAAACAAAGAGGCTGTTTAGTTGAAAGAATTTTTCATTGTTTTTTACAAACTAGAAAATAGTGATGAAAAAATAAAAAAATTGTTCAAAAATTTTTTTTGACTAGCAAACATATTTTCTAAATATTTTCAATTTTTAGAAAATAAAAACAGAGCAGAAAACAAAAAACTGTTTTCTCAACTAAACATAGCCAAAGTGATAGATGCGGGACAGTGAGAGCTTATGGAGAGAGGAGAGAGAAAGAGAGAACTTATGGAGAGAGAAAAAGATTGAAACTTAATAAGGAAGTTTGATCTATATTTTTCTTTTTATCAGCAACACATTGGCTGTAAAATGAACGAACAATGAAATGTGAGATTTTTAGAATGCAATGGTGTGTTGGAACAATACGCTTAACCTCAGGGGCTTATAGTAATCATCCCTAAAATAAATGTCATGCAATGCAGATTGTTGTGGTATGGTAGAAAATACTATCAACTCACGATGCAACAATAACAGAACCAATTTTCAGCTAATTAGCTTTTCTTGCTTAATCAGCCCTAAAATAAATGTACATACCTCAAGTTGTTTCTTCTTTACCTTTGCTTTTGTCCCTACAACAATAGCAGAACAAATTTTCAGCTAATTAGCTTTTCTTGCATAGATATTTAACATGATAAAAATACATCCACTGCACTAAAACTACACGATTAAATGCATTAAGCATCTGCTGGAATCATACTCGTAACTCATTGTAAAACTTCAATCAAGCACCACATTCCACAATAATATCCGGACTGAATGGAGCAGACAAAACGCTACAACACGATGACTGCTAGACAAAAAGGCTGTGGCAGATAAGAAGCATGAGTTTTTTTAAAAAGTATAAATACTCTGTTTCATTCTATACCTACTACTTTCTTTTTTCTTTTCTTTTTACAATTTCCTAAGACACCTTACTCATCCCCTACTCTGATCTTATGAAACAATAGGAGATTATGTACTTTGAGGATCTTCTAGTTTTGGAATAGTAATCTTCATTTTGATCAGAACAAATATTAACAATAACATGAAGAGAAAAAAAAATATTCATCTAAAAGCCTTTTTCAGTAGATTTTGACTTTCTCAGTAGGACTGGAATTTTCAATTCCAGTATCCTCGAATCACTGCATTAGATGCTACATGATTTTTTAGTAGCACTTTGCAAAGGAGATTGGCTTTTCACTCGAGTCATCTTCAATCTTAAACAGCTTTTCAGCTTCTTGAAATGCTTCACAAATTTAACAGTTCTTATATATTATTGCCATGAGAATATCACATAATTCCAGAACTTCCTACAAGAAAGAACTAGCATTCCAATCAAAATTATCATCACACTGTGTCACTTCATAGCTCAAGGAGTGAGTCCACTAATGTTGTAGCCTGAGGTAATAATTTAATATATAGGACTCTTAAGATGCACATTCCTAGTCATGAAAATGTTCCTAATTCATGGAATGTTTGAGAACTTTTTCTTGGCACAAGGCATTTCAGCTTGCAGTTCGATAACAAAACATGGCATCAAATACAATAAATTAATTACTGTCATTGATTCACCAATTAGTTATTCCTTAGTTTGATATTTCTGCCTCGAATGACTTGAATTACTTTACCATGCTTAAAATTCTTAAGATCAACCGCATGCTTAGTTTCATAGAGCTGGTTCTTGACATATGACAACCGCATGCATCTTCAGACCATTCCAAGTTCTCTCTTATGGCATTTATTCATTTATGCAGTCATTTAAAGGAGTTCAAAATACTATAACCTGAACAATGAATATCACAAAGCTTTTAAGTAACGGATTACATAAAATATTCTTGCCATGTGCAACTATATTTATGTTTTTGAATATATGAGAGAGAGAGAGAGAGAGAGAGATACCAGTTTCTTCCCCTTTAGTTACTTTTGTTCTTTTATTAGATCCTTTTGCTTCAACCTGCAAAAAAGAAATATTGTTGATTTTTTTGAGAGACTGGAAAATGTCTATATTTCCTCATTAACTTGAACTAAATTTATGCAAGAAAGTGGAAACAAACTAACAAAAAAAATCTACTAAATAAGTTGATTCTGATAACATCAATTTTATTCAAACTAAATTTAAATTTAAAACTTGATTTGCTAATTTTAGTCTCGATTTATTACAGCAAATGTATTACAGAAAAAGTATTCAACACTACTCTTTTCGTTTTTTATTACAAACTCTTAACTTTTCCTTGATTATTGCATCTTTTTGTTCACTTTTTGAACACACATTTTTCTTTTTTCAGTAGAGTTTCATGACATTATTCACCACGAAATTTTATTCAAACTAAACTTTAAATTCAAAACTTAATTTCCTAGTTATGGCATAGATTTGTTGCACCAAATTTGCAACAGGAGATTGCATTTTATTAACCACGAAATATCAACAAAAGAGAAAATATGATCCATAAACAATGTCGGCAAAGGAAAACACCAAATGAATATAAGAGCTAGCTCTAACCTTGTCAGTTTTCCGCTTCAAATTATTTCGCTGCATCTGACTAGAATCTGAGCAAACATAACAAGTACAAAATATTAAGAATCTTACGACCATTTTCATTAAATTTGAAACTAATAAACTGTTCAAAAAGTAGCAACCTTTCAGTGATGACGATTTCCTTGATGCACTAGGTGCCTTCTGGTAACCAAAAAAAAAAAGGTAAATAGGACAGTTGAAATTTAATAATGGCTATCAAAATGAAATACTACTAATGAAAAAAAAATGATATTTTAGACAAAACCAAATACGTTATTGATGACAGAAAAGTATATATTACAAGCATTTACAAGATACTTATCTTCAATATTAATATATATATATATATATATATATATATAATGAATGTTTTAACAGTGTCACACTTCCTTTTCCTGATAACAAAATTTTGTGCATACAAAAATCCACTATATCTTATATTCCTCTTCCGCCTAAATTTTCTCCTTGCACAATCACATTCTTTGTGTCTAGACCTAGAATGCTTATCATTGAGTTTCAACATTATTTCTAGTTCTTTTTTTTTTCTTGTAACATTTATTGTAAATTCTGTCTCTATTGAGAAATAGGTAAAATTCATCTCAGAATTTATGCTCTATTGTCTACAAAAAGCAGGTCAAAATTCCTTTTCAAACATAAGTAAGGTGCAAACTCAACATCAGACATACTACTAAAAGTAACATGTTGGCACAAGAGCAAGATGAAAATCATTTCTGATAAGCCACAAAAGGGGAGTCCTAAAAAAGAAAAGACTGTACAAAAACTAAAGTTGTGTATCATGAAGAAAATGACCAATTTAAGAACAACATATAAAAGTATCTACCTCGTTTATGCTACAGAATTTCATTTGTAGCATAACATGATCCAGTATGCATACAGCACGACCATTTCTTTCAGTATTGATATTGATAATATTTGTTGAAATCTCAAACTTTGCAAACATGATCTTATAATTTTACTAAAAGATTAATTCACACAGCTCTTATAGCAGTACAAACAAATCTAAAAGGAAGGCAAGTTATCAATCAAGCAACTCATCAAACAAAATGCCATTGCAAGTCCCAAAGAGGATCAGATATAATATAATAATATTTCCCAGCAAAACAATGAGGTAGAACCTGTGACCCGAAGTCACAATGGAATATTAGTTGTATCCAATCTCACCAATGGACCAACATAAAGAATTAATATCATTTTTATTCAATCTCTAAAAATAACTCAACTATCATGCCCTTCAATAGTACCTATCTTGGTTAAAAATTCTCAAAATCTAAAATCATTCATGGACTTAACAACAAAAATATCGATAGTTAATTCTAAAATAACAGAAATATTTGGAGGGTTTTTGTTTGCCTCTTATGTATCTCCAATCAAAGGAACTTGGAAATTTATTGACACAATTACACAACTAAAATAGATTCACTACATTGCAGATGCAGAAGGAGGCAGCACTCTCTGAATCATGAAAAAAGTTTACTTTGGGACTTCATTTCTTATGTTATTTACAATGAATAACCTAAAAAGACTAGACGTTGCTCCCCTGTTATCAGTAGGGTGGAGGAGCCCAAAAATTTGGCAATTAACCTAGGTTTGTCCACCACCTTACCTTTTCCTCCACTTTCTCCTTTCCTTGTGCTTTCTTGAATATCGAAGATATGGTAGCTTGAACAAGTGAACCATGGTTAACATGTGAGTCTTCTTTAGATGTTGCCTCTGTAACAGAAGATTCGGACTTCCTTTCGGATTTAGACTCTAATACAGCAGTTGATTGATCTTCTTTGGAATGGTTTTGTGTTGAGGCAATTTCATTATCAATATTAAGAACTCTGGCAGAGGAAGCTTTCACCTATTATGAACCAACAAATATTTAACAAGAATTCGCAAAAAAATTAATTGATTGATGACCAAATAGGGAAAAGGAAAGACATACAAAGGCATCAGACATTTTATCCCCCCAAAAGAGGTGTTTGTCACAAATTATAGACCATCAGACAAAACCACAATATATGAACAGCATAAATGCAGATAAGAATTTGAGTTCTTTACGTGCCTTTTCTTCTTTTTGAAAGATCTCATCGTCACTTTCAGGAGCATCATCGCCAGAAGAAACTTCTGTAAACCTGATTCAGTAAAAAGATTGAATTAGAATAAATTGGTTGACTTTTTGTTGTATAGATAACGTGGTACAAACTCTAAGAATGGACAAGTAAGAAGAGCTAAATGAACAATAACACTTAAAATTGAACAAGAACACAAATAGATGGAGAGAAAAAGTGAAACAGTAGAAATTTGTTCCAAAATGACAATTGCAAAATCCAATTTTTATCTTTAAAAGAAAAGAGAAGTGGAAATGTATAAAAATGGAATGAGATAAACAATCATATGCATAAGAAGAAATATATACCACGAGACTTCATCATGTAAGTTTCTATTGATTAAAGCCTGATAAAACTAAGTAGCAACATTTGAAGTACAAATAATAACTAAAACATTCTCCTAATATAGGAACATCCCATCCACAAAATGGTTCACACAAGCATTATTAGTATCAACACGAGATATTTTTAAGACAGCATTTAAGGCATTCAATGCCTAGGTTTCATTTGTGGAGATTAATATTTGAGTTTAAGAAATGGCATATATATATGACCAATAATTAATAGCATCATAGAGAGTGGAAGTTTCACTAAGATAACTGAAAACCAACATTTAGAACATTGGAGAATTCTACAGTTGCTAATATCGTCAGGTAATTTAAGCAGCATATATGACATGAAAGCTAAGATAGTACTTGAATGTTTTCCCAGCCATTCTCGCAGAATGTCGGCTAGGTGTAACATCCTTCAAATCTCTCAAGTTAGTTTTATCATCTGAGGAATCAGTTTCAAGCTCTGTTTTAGGGGACTCTACTTCAACAGCAATTGCTTCTGACTTTTTACCAACAAGCTTATTTACACTTGTTCCACCAGCCCCACTTTTAAAGTCATATTCATCAGGTTGCCCCTGGTGCAAAAACAAATTTTCAGAGAACAAATCACCAAATACACTTTATTTCCTCTTCTGATTCAGTTGAATAGCAATTTTTTAAGTCAACCAAACGGAAATCTACAAAGAAAGAAACCAACCTTGATGAGTTCCTTTACACTCGTATATATAAATAAATTAGTTCAAAATTCACTTTGCAAACATTTTTACATACAAAGCAGACAACAAACAATTATTGTAATTATTTAGATGAAGAAATTTAAATAACATGTTTACTTTTTCTCAAATTCCAAAATAGCAAAATGTTTTCCTTTCAAATATTTTTCTGAAATTCACATTCACTTTCGAATATATTCCAAAGAACAATACTCAAATATTTTCAGAGATAAATACTGAATCTATTTCAAATATGATTTTCAAATTTATTTTCAGACTTGAATACCGCAGTATTTTTAGAGTCAAATATCTAGATATCTTTCAAAAATAGTTCCAAACATTTCAAAAGTATAGTTCAAAATATTTTTTAGATAAGCATTCAGACAGTATCAGAGTATATATATATATATAACAGAGTCATAATATGAGACTAGAACTGAGTATATATACAGAGGATACATAATAGTATTGTGGACTCCGCCACCAGAACAGAGCATGCATCTGGTCGGATACATGATCACCCATTTACCCGGGCAACGAAAGTCTTAACAGAGCATTGATATATCAAAGGTTACGATGGCTCGTAACAAGGTGTCCTATATCAAAATGTTTTTGCCAAAAACATTGAAATATTTATTCAAAATATTCAAAATGCAGAACATAGTATTTATACCAAAATACAATCACTTTCAAACAAAATATTTACCACAAAAAATCATTTTATTCACTTGAGAACAGAAAATCCACAAAAAAATATATTTATTACAGAACGAATCATTTGTCTCAAAATATTCTTGAATCTAGGAAGAATAATTTCTACAGAATATACCTTGAAATCTATAACAGAATGTTTATTACCAAAATTATAATAAATATTAAACTATAATATTTATTTTCAAAAACCATCAAAATTCTCAGATAAAATTTAATTTCCACAACAGAGATTTTTCACATACATTAGAATTTTTAGGAACTCCAATCCTTTCCAATTTCCTGCCAAGATCTACACAATAAAAATATATACTGAATTTAGAGGATACAACCTACGTGTCTAAAGTGCTACCACACTCACCTAGACGCTGAGCAAATAATCCCGAGCACGTTTCACCGGTGAATGACTGGTCACCTCAGAAACCACACAGAGCTAGAACAAACAATACATACATAGGTCAGACATGATACTGTGACTGTACCAAAATACGTGCAAATGTATATGCAACTCGAACACTCCAACAAACCCCAAAAATCCATTTCGGCCCAAAGTCTATCATAATAATCCAATTATTTCACCTCGATGCAAAATTACCGATCAATCCCCGAACTTTGGAAAATTACCATTTAGTCTCAAGACATCAAAAAATTATGACTTAGTCCCAAATTTTTCAGAATTTCCAAACTAGTCCTCTAAATAATTTAAAATTATAAATACTCCCTCAATTACTAGAAATTACAAATCTTCCACTACACTTATCATAAATTATATTTCAGTCCCTGAAATGCCAAATATCATATTCAGTCCTCAAAATACTCAGAATTATACAAAATTTTAGTTTTGGTCATTTTGTTACAAAACTACACTAAATGGTCTCTAATCCCGATCCAAGCATAACCCAAAGTTTTCAACCATACCATTCAACTCAAAATCACCTAAGGAGTCCAAATCTAGCATTAGTTTATCCAAAAACCGAGTCAAACGTTCAAAACTAATTCGGATTGAAATACCCTTTTCATCAAAACCATTCAAAACTGCATTTTCAACATGCATCCATGTTCTACAAGTCAACCCCATCAAAACCCACAAAAAAATCGATCCAAAATTCATCCAAAAACCACTTCAAAATTCAAAAATCACATCCGGTCGAACTCTCCTAAAATGCAAGAAAAATGACCAAAGAAAAGAGGAGAGAGAGAGATTACCTGGGGAGACAAGGCTGGCCGACGAGGAAGAGAGAGAGATGGGAGAGAGAGGCCGAGATGAGAGAGGGAGAGTGTGGTGTTGTGAGGAAGAAGAAGAGAAAACACACAGAAGAGAAGAAAAATTTTGGGCTGCTGGGTTTTAAAATATCCACCAACGACATGTCATTTTGCTACCAAAGAAATCAACCCCAGACAAGTCGAACGGCTTGTCATCACAGCCAGAATCACACGCACGGACGATCGCATTCACGCGTCAACGACAACCCTCTACTCCAGCCAACGACGCGTCGTTTTCTTATCAGCCGAATGACATCTCATACAAGAAGCCAGACAACACGCCGTTTGGACCAAACGCTGAACGACCTGTAGTTCAACCTCCTGATTTATTTTCTTCCAATTTTCTTTCCTTTTCTATTTCCAACAAATTTTCACTCAATTTAACTCCCCAATACACTATAAAAATTCTATTAACACCAACAAAAATTCAACACTCCAAAATATCATTAACTAATTTAATGATATTTCAAACTAAAATTAATCCGTCAAAAATAATTAATCAGAAAAAAAATTCAAAGGAAAAATTACCGGAAAAAAAATAGTCGGAAAAATCAAGTTATTACATAAGTACTCTTGGAATGGAAGTTCTAGTGAAATTTCAACATGAAGAGTAGTTAAGTGCTCTTGATAAGTCCAAAAGAAGGGTTGGGTCATAAGCTTAAACACTCAAAGATTGCAACAAAAGAAAGTTGGACCGAAAAAGTTAAGGCCCAAAATAATTAAATAAAAATACTTTCAGTATTTAAGTATTCTTGGAATATAAGTTCTGGTAAAATTTCTACATGAAGAGTAGTTATTGTAATTCGAGCCAAAATGATCAAAATGGGTCAAATATAAGCATATCCCACTAAAAAAGGGTTTAGATGTCCTTGTATACACAGTTTGATTTTTGAAGGTTAAGTATGTTTGGAGTAGAAGTTCTAGTGAAACTTCTACTTGAAGAACAATTAAGCTCAACAGCTTTGAGTACTATGGTAAAACGGTCACAAAATCAAACCTAATGGTTCCAAACTTTTTACAACGGTCAAGAGGAAATTTTTGACTATAAATAGGACTCAAGAAGCTCAAGGAAACAAGGAGAATTGATGAACTTATGCATATTTCTTTCTAGAGCTAATTCTTGCATATTTACTTTTGTTCAGCTAGTCTCTCTCTTTGAGCTTAGATTTGCATATCCTTTCGAAGGAGTGTTTCAAACACATTCTTGTAACTTTGTGGAGAGTTTTAAAGGTCCGCTAACACCCTTGATGTTAGGAAGGTTGTAAAGGTTCTCCTAACACCTGTGAAGTTTAGGTAGATTGTAACGGTTCTCAAGCACCCGTGAAGCTTGAGGTAATTAGGGAGCTTGCCCTCATAAAGCAAGTGATTGTATTATTTTCCAAAGAGGAAGATAGTGAATTAGAAAATCCTAAGTGAGGAGTTTAGGTAGTTGATGTAGGCTTTGTTAAACTAAACCACTATAAATTGCTTGTATTTGATCCCTTCTCTCTTACCTCTCTTATGGTTATCTTTGTTTACTTTGATTAACACACGCACTTACACCTTTGCTTCTAATACTACTTTCAATTATTTGTAGCTTAGCAAGATTGAAAGAACAAGCTTCCACCACCATATTTTGGACTCAAATTACTATTAATCACTAAGCTCTTTACTCTTCATTATTTGTGTTTTTATTATTACTTTGCTAAATTATTCTTGGTTTTATTAAATGTACACTAATATGAATTTATTCTCTAAAAACCAATTCACCCCTCTTGGTTTGCTATTTGGGCCGACAAATAGTATGTACCTCGAGATTTTGTCCCTCATGTCAATTTATAGGGTGAAGAGTTGATGAATTAACATCTTGTAATGTCCCTCTTTAATGATGATTGTCACTTTTCTATCTCAACATTAAATACATTTAATGGGCCTATGTCATATCAGAAGTGAAATGAAAAAGGAAAAAAAAAAGAGGCACAAAAAGGAAAGGAACATACCGTGACCAAGTTGTGTAAAATAAGAAGATGCAATTGGAAGCAGACTTTTGGGTCAGTTCCATCTATCTAAAACTATACCAACACTCTGTTAAATTTCTAACTTCAACATCAAAGTGCTCTTAAGGGATGAGCCCGTACATTTGACCTTCATTGTTCTACAAGATTTGCGAAGGCGATTTAGACTTTCAAGATTTTGAGATCATTATTGATTTGAGGCAATACCAATACTTGTATTTCTTTTTTGTTAGTTAATAAAGTGGAGGCATTTTTTTCTATGAAATTGATAAAGAGTGATCTACGAAATAAAATTAATAATCAATAATTAAATTATTGTTTAGTTATACATATTGAAAAAGAGGTATTTAATAGTGTTATTAATGATTCAAATGAGACAAAAGGAAAGTGTTTCTATATAGAAATACTTTACAAATGTCAAAATAGCTTGAACTATACCGAATTAGACCACACAAACCGGGAGGGGTGATGAAAAGATTCGGTCCCAATGTGAATGGCACTCTAAGGGATGAACCCTGGCCTTTGACCTTCATTGTTCTACAAGATTTGGAAAGGCGCTTTAGAATTTCAAGATTTTGAGATCGTTGTTGATTTGGGACAACAACAATACTTGTATTTCTCTTTTGTTAGTTAATAAAGTTGAGGCATTTTTCCTATGAAACTGATAAAGAGTTATCTACAGAATAAAATTAATAATCAATGATTAAATTATTATTTAGTTATACTGTTGAAAAAGAGGTTTTTAATAGTGTTAGTAATGATTCAGATGAGACAAAAGGAAAGTGTTTCTATATAGAAATACTTTACAAATGTCAAAATAGCTTGAACTATACCAAAGTGGATCACACACACTGGGAGGGTGATAAAAAGATTCGATCCCAATGCGAATGGCGTTCCAAGACGGGGGTGAATTGGAGTTTTAGAGATTTTAAAAACTTTTTTGAAAACTTTTGGAAGTTAAACCAAATAACAAAGTTTTATACCAGTAAAATCAAACTATAAATGCCGAAGTAATGAAACCACCAATCCACACACAATAATATAAATGCAATGCAAGGTAAAATAGATAGAGTAAGGGAAGAGAGAACAAATCCGATTTATAGTGGTTCAGTCCTCTTTAAACTACGCCCATTCTTTTATATCCATTAGAGAAATTCAATTCACTATCTCTTCACTTGCGGGTGGAGGGAAACCATTTACAACACTTATTTTTGCGGCTCAATAAGTAAACCGTTACACCTTGTTTTAAGGACAAAATAAGTAAACCAAACCACTAGTTTTTGTGGGATCAACTAGCAAACTGAACCATTAGTTTTTGTAGGCTCAACTAGCAAACCGAATCACTAGTTTTCTAAGGCTCACTAGCAACCACTCTTGTTTTTCTAAGACACAATAAGAAAACCTATCTACCCCAAGAAAACAACCTTACTTGATACAAAATCAACCAAAAAAATATAACATATTAAAGCTCACACCAACCCAAAAATCAGATTACAAGTAAATAACTCAAATGGGTTAGAAAGGTAAAGATGAGAGAGAAATGAATAGCAAACTTAGCAAAGGTCTCTCTCTTATTTCTCTCTACTATGGGGCATCTATTTATAGCAACTTGAAAGAATATAGTCGTTGGAGCATCAAAGTAACCATTGAGAGAGTGAAAAATTCCGATTTAAATGACATCACTGCCTTGTACGTGCATAGCCACCATCTACATACGTAGTACCTTGCTCCAACTGATTTTTGCGTGAGTTGATAGCCATTCTACGTACATTGTAAGAACTCTAGTAATCACTACGTTGGATAAATTGACATCTACGTGCCTTAATCCCATTCTACGTCCGTAGGCTTATGATCTACGTGCATTATACCACATTCTACGTGCATTAATCTGAATTATAGAATATACAATTTCACCTAGTGGCTTTCTACATCCTTAATACTCTTTTCTACTTGCATAGTTGTTCTTCTTCAAAGATAGTGCCTTTGATTCTTAACATGACTATATCAGAGAATATTCAAATTCAAATTCCGAGGAGCGTCTTGAATTTTTCCTCATCTGAAGCTCATCTTTGTGCGTAGTGCCTCTACTACACGCCTAGGAAGATCACTCCTTTGACACACTACCTTCTTTGTTATGCTCATTGTGCATCTACCTTTGGACAGTTTCTCCTCATCAGGCTAAACTCACGTTAACATGCGTAGATCATCAAATTTTTTTCTAGAATTTTTTTCCCTCACATATACGTGCCTTATATCATCTTCTACGTGCTTAGAACAATGTCTGATGTTCACTGTTTTCATTTCCATTCAACTTCATGTGCTTAGCTCAATGTCTACGTGCGTAGGAGCCAGTTTTGCATACTTCAACGTGCATAGATCATTCATAACATGCTTTGTTGCCACAAATCACAGAGTCTGCATCTGCACTTCTTTTATGGATGTTCATAGATGTTTTGTGCACATCATCATCAAAACCAAAGTCAATAGGTGAGTGCAACACATATAATATTTTTATACGTGCACTTGGGAAATGTACACATGTCACGTGAAAGTGGTTGACTTGGGCTTACATGTATCTCGTCACTCATGACACAATTATATCACATTTATTCTACTACTTTTCCTATTGTAGTTGTTAATTGCACTTGTTGGTGGGTAACGACTTGGGTGACATTGAGTTAGGTTACTCAAGCAAATAAGAAAATAATCTGGACCATTCATTTAAATTGAAAGTTTTGGGCCATTATATGAAGAAATTGTTAAAATGAGATTGACCACATAATAGAGTATCTTATCACTTCTTGTGCTACAATATTGATGGGCTATTTTAACTGATATTAGAAAGGAAGAGGGCCCAAATATGTGTTAAGATCAGTTTAGATAAGCAGACTGTAAACTCTTTTTAGTTGCCTATATTAACTATTAGATTAAATGAGTATATGGTGGCATTAATGAACAAAATTAAATGCAAAGTAAAACTATGGAAGTTTTCAACCTAATGATATACAAACATAAAGAGAGAGTAGTTGAAGCACATAGATTAGAAAACTTGGTCTTCTTTACATGTTCTATAGAGAAGCATGAGAAAATTCCAATTGATGTATGAAAATGTGTAAAAAAAAATCATTGATTGAAGAAATATTTAAAGAGTAAAGAAAGGGCAAATGGTGGACCAATATTTTTGTTGTACATAATTATGTAGGAAATATACTTGGTGATAAAAAAATACATGTTTCCATAAGTGAAAAGGAAAAAAAGTATGTTTTTTTTTAATATTTCATGTATTTTTATTGTGGTTGTATGTGAATTTAGAAATTGGCTGATTTTTTCATGCAAGTGAAATGTTTTGATAATGAAATAATATTTGACTTCACTTTGATATATCATGCAATGTATTGTTAAGATGTATTGGTGCTTCCTCATTCAAATGAAACTTATAATTATATCACTTTTACAATTTTGAATGGAGATAGATAGGCAAATATGACAAGGAAATGGGTTGGTAGATTACATTGATTTTGAAGATGAGGATGGCTTCGTTGAAAATTATGAACAAAATGATGTCTTTGATCTTTCAACTTCTAATAACGACGATGATTGTGATGATGAAATCTAAACAAAAACAACTGAAGATGGTATTGAAAGCAAAGAAATTGTGCCAAACAGTGAACATCATGGTCAATGTGGGTTCGAAGAATATTCTAGATTGACACAGTCAGACATCATGGGCATGGAATTCAAAACGCTCAATAAGGGTGAATCATTTTATCTTGCCAATGGAAAGGAAATGGTTTTTCAATTAGAAAGCGGTCGCTCCAAAAAAATGTTGTTTGTATGCCATGTGCCCAAGTGTTGGTGTGCCAAAAGTAGGGAAGTATGAATTAAAATGGAGAAGTTTAACAGCTTGTAAAAAGCCCCCTAAAGTTAAAGTAAGGGAGAATTGTGAGGCTCAAATGCATCTAAAGTACGAAAAGTCAAAAGATTTATGGGTGGTTACTAAATTTGTCATGAAACATACACACGAGTTGGTTCCAGGTAAACATATCTATTTCTTAACATCACACCAAAAGGTGGATGAAGTTGTAAAGTTAGAAATTAGATCATTGGTACATTGTGGTTTGGGCACGAGGGCAATAATTGATCTCCTTGGTAAACAGAGCAGTGGTTATGATAAAATGGGATTCACTCGAAAAGATATCTACAATTACCTCAATGGCCCAAATGGTCTGGATTGTATTGATGGAGATGTCAAAGGCATTGATGAGTTCTTTCAGTCTAAACAAAATGTAGACAAGGGTTTTTATTTCAACAAATCCATATGTGAGGACCACTATTTGGGCGACTTGTTTAGGCAGACCCTATGTGTCGATATGATTACTCGTTCTTTAGAAAGACGACGTCATTTGACTCGACCTTCAAAAAGAACTGATATGTCAGGTCGCCTCTAATTACAACAAGTGTAAATTACGACCACCAAACGATAGTTTTTTTATGCTATTTTTGTGGACTTGACTTTAAAAAATTACTCATGGATGCTGTCGGAGCTATTGAAATGTATGGGTGGGAAGAAGCCGAAGGCTGTAGTGACTGATAAGGAGCAAAGCATGGCACAAGCAATTAAAGAAAATTTGCTAGAAGCAATTTATAGATTATGCTCCTTTCATATTCAAACTCATGTGGCTGAAGATGGTTTCCAAATATAGTCTACAGGAAAATAACTGGGTGACAACTATGTGTGAAACTCGAACAATATAGGCTGAGGCATTTTTGAACATTCACTTTTTCGCTTGCACTCGAACAACTTCGAGGTGCGAAGGTTTGCATTCCTACATGGACAAATATGTGAAGATACTTTTGTGTTTCCATATTTTACACGACAATTTGATATAGTCCTTATGCGGATCAGAGTACAAGAGGCCTATTCGGATCATCACGATAGGTGAAAAAAAAATTCTTATACTATGCAAGTATGCGAATAAAATGATGAAGGGAGGAATAACATGTTATATACCAATCACACAAACCAACCGTTGGCATCAAAAAGTGGCAATTTCAATAGTTCAAAAATCAAATCCCCTAGCCCATTGGCATCTCTAAAGCTTATCTCCCCTATTTGATAAAATTAAAACACATTTATCTTTAGTAGTAGAGCAAGCTTGACATTTTCATTCAGTCCTTTACACATTAATGCTTTGTTTCCAACTTCTTCATTATAATTTCATTTTATTGCTTTCACTCTCTTTTTGGGTGTTACATATGCAGTCATCGAATTAAGGGTCATTGTGTAAAAACACTTATTTATAATTCCCTAGGTGCACTAACCTTTTCCACCTCGAGATTGGGGCCTCATACGCTTGTCCTTGTTTAGGTTTACCCTCAAGAATGAAGCATAATCATTAAAGCATTCAATTTAAGCACTTAACTTTTTAATCAAACCAAGCTTAATCTACATTTTAAACCATTTAATCATTCATGCAAAATCATTTAGCAACTAGTTTGAGAGCCTTTTATTATGCTATCACAAAATAAGCTAAAGTTGTTGATTAAAAAACTCTTAACCTTGAAACTTTACAATGCCAAATTTTGGTTCAAGTGATTAACACATAGCAAAAATTCTTCAATCAACATGTTAGAAGCATACTTACACACTATAAAAATCTTTCAACAAATCCAAATTCAATTGTATCCAAAAAAAGTTCAATGTATTCTAAAAATTTTGAAAACAATTGATGAAAATCAAGCACGAATCAAGCAAGAACCAATTCAAATAAGCACAAATCAAGCAATACCCAAAACGATTCAAACTAAACCCCTCCCCCGCATTTATTTTGAACATTGTCCCCAATGTTTAGTAAATATAAGCCTGGATCACGCTACACAAGCAACAAAAACAAAGAGGATGAGTTCAAATCATGAAAATGTAGCACAAAATTTAAAAGAAGGGTTTAGAGATGCTTCTTTATGCTCCATTGGTGATTGCTTATGCTTGCCTCCTCCTTGCATACATTAGTTCAACTTATAAGCACAAGACAAGAAAGGTTAGTGGACATAAGTGCAATAACAAAAATAAAGGGTATGTGACAATGAAAATGAGGGATAAACCATTCCTTTATTCAATACAACAAAAACACAAAAGCATAAACTAAAGGATACTCATAGTTTAACATCAATGAGGACGTGAAATAGTTTAACATCATTTCGGACGTAAAGATTGTATATATTTGGGGCGCCCAATAGTCCTCATGGGTCTCTCCTTTGTTGGTTTTAATCTCTTACTATATACCGTAATTGGGTTGTGGTAATTAAGTATAATGTAAATGGCGCCACAAGGATGAATCTTAGAAATATAAAATGGGCCACACCATGGAATTTTGGGGTTCCACAGAATGTGATTTTTGGGTGGACAATATAAAAAAAAATTTCCCTTAAAGAACTTACCCATGGAGGTGCAATCACTCTTTCCTACTTTGATATAGCATTTTTGCTTTCAACCATTTTTTAATCCATGCTCTCAAATGAATTTGGTGGCTTGTTAAGCTTGTGTTCCCTTAGATTCCCACTCCCTTTAGCACTTGATTCTTCATCACCTCGAATTTCACTAACCGAAAGCAAAGGTGGAGAGCTAGATAGCATACAACATGTCTCCAAAGTGGGTGCTTTATTGCCATCATCATGAAGCAAAGCGGGATGCATATTCTTGTATGCATTGAACTCCTCAACTTCCTTTCCCACATTAAAAGCTAGGCTTTCTTTCTTCAAATCAATCACAACTCCGATAATCAAAAAGGGTCTCCCAAGGATGATGAGAGTATCATAAGCATCATTCATGTCCAACACATAAAAATCGGCCAGAAAGAAAAATTTTCCTACCTTGATCAAAGATTCTCCACAAGCCCAAATGGTTACCAAGTTGTTCTATCCACTAATTAGAGAGTCATGTTGGTAGGAGTTAATGTGCCAATCCTTAGCTTCTTGTGGATAGAAGAGGGTATTAAATTGATTGAGGCAACCAAATCACACAATGATTGAACACTGTCCAAATTACCAAAGGTGCATGGAATTGTAAAGGTCTCGATTTCTTGAACTTTAGAGGATACTTGTTCAATATTACCACACTACACTCCTTTGTGAGTGCTACCATAGAATACTCCTCCAATTTTTTTCTTGTTGGCCACTACCTCCTTAAAAAACTTAGCATAATTAAGCATTCAGGTAAAAGGGTATGTTCAACTCCAAATTCTTGAACATCTCAAAGAACTTCATGAAATTAGCATCTTTGGTGTGATTTCTAAGCCGTTGGGGAAATGGGATATGAGGGACATAAGGTTTCACTTCTCTTGCTTAGTGGGTATATCTTTCCCCTTCTCTTTTTGCTTCTCACAATTCACCTATTCATTGTCAAGCATCATCTCTTTATTGTCAACCTTTGGTTTCTCCCCTACACTTGGCACCTTAAGCTCTTTTACACTTCTCAAAGTAATGGCCATTACACACTTCTTAGGCTTGACTTGAGAAGTGCTAGGTAGTCTCCCCTTTTTCCTATCCGAAACTATTTTGGCTAGTTGTCCCACTTGGCATTTAAGCTTTTGGATTGTGGCTTGTTAGGTTTCAATGAGTTGATCAACCTTGGCATCCTTTACTTCCATCTTGGACATGCATTGCATAAAGAGGTGCTCAAAACATGGTTTCTTTTCTTGGTTGGCTTGTTGGATGGTGGATGGGGTTAGTTTTATTGGCAGGGTGGTCAAGGTTGGTATCACGGGAATCCTATAGGTCTAGGTGGGTTAGGATTAGGGTCTTTCCAAGAACATTTGGGGTGGTTGTGTCAACCCGGATTATAGATGTTTGAGTATGGGTCATTCTTAGGTTGAACATTTGGGAATCCCCCCACAAAATTCACTTCTTCACCTCTAACACCTGCTCTTCGGGTCATCCCACAAGTCATATCATTATGCCCCATCACTCCACAAAAACTACATTGTTCTTTCATTAAGGCATTGAAATTAAGCAACAAATTCATCTTCATAAACAATTCATCAATCTTTGAAGTTAAATCGAGAGAAGTAGAAGTGTTTATCTTATGAATTCCCACTCGTCTTCCTCTTACGACTTTTTGTTGGGAGTTGGTGGCAAAGTATCTCACGTATATCATAAACTCCTTCCACCATCCTGTCACCAAAATAGCCTCCCGTCGCGGTGTCCACCAAAGTTTGGCCATGCATAATGAGCCCATCATAGAAAAATTGTGTGAGAAATGCCAATGAAAATTGATGGTGGGGGCATTGACTAAGGAGCATCTTGAATCTTTCCTATGCCTTGTGGAATGACTCACCTTCCAATTGAGAAAAATACCATATTTTGTTCCTTAATTCCTCCGTTTTTTGTGGAGAGTAGTACTTCATCATGAATTTTTCATAAACTTCCTCGTAAGTGCCAGGGCACACCTTCGATAAATTGATGAGCCAAGTTTTTGCCCTATCTTTCAATGTACATAGAAAGCAACGCATCCTCAACTCATCTTCATTCAAACCATGCAAGAGGAATATTTGAATAGTAGTATAAAACTCCCTCAAGAAATATTAAACAATTATCTACATATATAGAGGATAAAAAAAACTCTAGCTTAATTACCTTATCTCCATCAAAACTGTCATTCGTGGTAACCCAACTAAGCACTTTTTTCGTTTCTGCATCATTCCATACTTTGATACGTGGGCAGTGTCGTTCCTTTATTGCTCCAAGCACGCGGTTAGTAATCACATGCTCAAGATAGAAAATATGCTTCCATTTACAACGAAATAAGCAATGCAAATAAAATACATGCTTATAACAATAGGTGAAGTAATTGTATGAATAATTAAACTAAAATCACCATTATTAAACACTCAACCATGAAAAAACAGGCCAATTATAATTGTTAATGACTTCTTGTTAAAGCAAGACAAGGCTAATTTCTGTCCATGGTCATGTAATTCTGTTGCACAAGGGATGAATTAGGTCCCTCTTAATTGTTGTTAAACCAACATATAATCATAATTAAATTTGTTGTACGAAATTATAAATCATACCTCTAGCAATATAGTGCACCCATGAATTGGGATGTATGCTTTATGTGCTTCAAATAACTCATTGGGCTTTTTTGCCAGCTTTTTCGCTCTTCTAATCAACCCATCTAGCACAGATTTTGACCAATTGACGCATTTTAGGTTTTGCATGTACGACATAACTCTCAAAACATCGTGATTAACATAGTAGGTGTATCTTGGGCTCAACACACAATCTATTTCAACACAATAGAAACAACACTTGCCATTTCTCCCTACGTTCGTATGCAACAACTCTTGCACCAAATCCTTCCTCTTTAATTTATTACTTTTTATTCTATATTTGACACAAAGATCTTTTCTGTTATATTTTAGGCTACTAAATTCAAAGCCGCCAGTCGGTAATCCTAAAATCCATGAAACATGTCTTTCATGGAGTGGTACTTTATGCCCATGGACTTTAAGAGAACTGCTTTAAGTGTTGAATCGTCTCAACAACTCATATGCCACATGATTTCTGGATATCTTTATGTTGAGATCCAACAACCTGGCTAGACCTATCTCCATCATCATGTCTTTATAAGGAGTTTGAAGATCCTTCAGAACTTTCCAAAGTTCTAACAACCCTACCCTTGCCTGATAACTCTAAAATCACAAAAATAAAAATAACTATACGAAAAAAATATTAAATTAATTTATACGAATTGACATTCACCAAAACTAAGTAAACATGCTTCGGAACTACCTATGTATGTAAAACATTAATTTCAAGTTTTTTGTATATTATGTTTGATCAGCTCCCCGCAAAATGCACGAGTGTTAGGACTGTTAATTTCTGACACGATAACACGACTTTGTGAGACAACACGACAAGATTGATACGAATTCAATTTTTGTAATATTTATGTCTTGTATAATGATTTGTGATATATAAATGACATGACACGATTACGACACGATAACACGAATTGACACCCCTAATGAGTGTCGAAGTAGTTTTATCTTAGGAGTATCCCTAGTGTTATCAAATCCAAAAGAAAGAGTACTAACAGTGATCAATTCGTAAAATAAAAGCAATTAAACACATGATCATTTTTTTTGGGTTTTTGATTAATAAAACGCCAGATTAATAAAGACAAGCAATTAGAAATGAAAGGATATAAACAATTAATGATGAAACGTTAAGACTTTGAAAATTTCAACTAAGATTCCTATTTGCTATATTAATGAATGGGGTTATGGGATTGAGTGTGCTTTCCACAAATCTAGCCTAAAGTCTCTTTCAAGTTCATTTAGGCAATACCTATATTTACTAGGATAGTCCTTTCGGTCTCACCTAACTAAACTAGGTTCATTAGGTCTATGAGGAATTTTATTGAACACCTCACATGCATAGAATATTTCTATTTTAAATCATGTAAGTTTAATGCTTGTAG
Source organism: Flueggea neowawraea (assembly GCA_948243855.1). Taxonomy (NCBI): domain Eukaryota; kingdom Viridiplantae; phylum Streptophyta; class Magnoliopsida; order Malpighiales; family Phyllanthaceae; genus Flueggea; species Flueggea neowawraea. The sequence continues at coordinate 15,623 of CAODLS011748160.1, read as the reverse complement.
ACTTTGACTAGCCTTCATCTTTCGATCCATCAACTAAGTTTATAAAAGCTATCATCATGATAATCAAGCATACCAATAGTTAATAAAAAAATTCATCAAATCAAATAGAAGGCATCATTCAAATATGAAATTTAAGGCAGAATGCCCATTAAGAAATCTTCAAATATAGAACATAAAATATAATACCCATTCATTAATAAGAAAATATTCATCAATAGCTTACATCTCTAAGCCCTAACATAAGTCTAAGCTACCATAGCAATGAAAAATAAAATAAAACAATAGAAACTAAAATGAAACATAATCACCCAATACTAATGTGAAGAAATAGAGGAAGGGCTTATGTAGAGAAGCCTCTTCAAGTCTCCTTTAAGAGATCCCCAACCTTCCAGCTCTCACTTTCTTTCTTACACAACCCTTAAAACTAAGACTGTCTAAAAATTGAAAGACAAAGAGAATGATTTTATGTGTAGAGAGTGTTTCTAAAAGAGAAAATAAAAGGATTATTTATACTCTTTTACAAGTCACAAAACCCTTCAATAAATGTTGACAAAAATGCCTCTTGATTGTGCATTGGTGCCCACAGCTTGTCTTTTTCTCGTCACCAACTTTTTCTCTCTTTAGGGAGGCGACAACCTTCAACCACGACCGTGGCTCTTTGACTATGGTTTATCCATGACCTGGACTCCAATTGGCCATGATTACAACCATGACCGTGGCCTCCTCAGTCTATTGGAATGCTTGCTCGATGGTCATGGCCTCTTGACCACAGTCATGGTTCTCTGATCATGGTTGAGCCAATGCCTCCATCCATGACCTTGTTGTTCTGCCCATGGCCTGGCCATGCTCTCCAACCATGATTATGGTGTGTTAGGTGCGGTGCAAAAATTGCTTCTTTTGAGCCGATTTTTCTTCCACGTCTTTCCATCGATTAAGCTCATTGGGGAACTCCTTTTTCATGCCTTTTTCATCACTTTTCTCCCACATTCAATGCATTATCATTCACCCTACACAAAACATAAAAAGCATTTAAATGCATGGATAATTAAGTATACTTAGGGCCAAAGTGCCATCTATTTATTCGTGAATACCATTGTAAATTTTTCATGCATTAATGCTTTCAAAACAATTACCTTAGAAGTTTTCTAACAGTCAATTTACTCTTCATTGGCCACTTCTTCATCTTCTGCTTCATCGCCCACTTCATCATCTTCCGCTTCATTGTCTAAAACATGTTGTTGGTCATCTTCACGTAATGCTCCATCATTACCTGATCCATCATATATGCATTGTTATCATGGTCGACGTCCACCTTCTCACATGCAAAATGGAAAGGATTTGCTACTTCAATTCCCATATTGCCTGCATTTTGAACCAAACAACTATGTGAATGGTTGGTTGAAAAATGGTAAATATGAGAATGCTCTACCTCTATTTGGACATAAACAGTAATATCAAATTTTTTGTATTTAATTGGATAGTCATACACAACTAACAAGAACCCACTTTTTCTTAGAGTAAAAATATTAATTCATTATTTCAAATCACAATTAATGTGAAAGCAAATTTTTAAGTAATACTAATCAACATATAAACTGCTACAATTACAATAATGTGAACTATCTCAATTACCATTTGATATGTTAGCATGAATTTAGATCCTCCAAAACCGAAAACATGAAAAAAATTAATAAACACCTCAATGAAACTATTTTTCCCATAAAGCTAAATACTTCAAAACTTTATGGCAACAAAAAATATTAACTCCTTACTCTCGAAAAGCATCCCACATGAAATTAAAATGAAAAATTTTAAAAACCCCCACTATCATAAACTCAAATCCCTTAAATTCAGAACATACCTCATTCATCAAATAATATTTTCTACTTCGGAAATAATATTTTAGACCTTTTTTCATTTCTTTTTTTCTCCTTTTTTTCCTAGGCTACACGAATTTTACTTTTTTAGTAAAAGTGTCATGTCAAAACACATCAAATGATAATACATAGGTACATAGCTTCAAATAGTGTTGCCTCATTCCTTCCCCCTTCTCCCTCCCCCCACCCCCTCTCTTTTCTTCCACAAGTTCCATATAAACTGTTATGTGTCCACGTTTTAAGCAGAACATATACATGGTATGCCCATTCTAATTTAGTAGCCAAATAGCGTATGTTTTGAAAATAATTACCTCTTTCAAAGTGAACTTCGAATAAATTAATCACCTTCCTTATTCACTTAAATTTCAGTTTAGAAAAAAACAAAACGTCTAACTTTATGTCAATTTAAAAGTTGACCTTCAGCATAGCACAACATATTTCTAATCACATAACAAAGAAATCAAGTGTTGAAGAAACTCATTATTTCAACTTTTACTGATACAAATAAATAATTGAACCTAAATTTTTTTGATGTTGTCGTTCATTTATAAGTAATTATTTTTGTCACCTTCATTCTATATGTCACGACCCAAAATCGAGCCATGACCGGCGTACGAGACAAACCGTCTATAGGAGCCTGACCCATCTCGCACAAGCCTCAGAGTACATAACTAATATTCAAAAATAGTTTATTAGCCAAATTAAAACCGTTTAACAAAATAAGCTTTCGAAATAAAATTCTCAAATATTAATAATAGTAAAATTATTAAATAAAAAAATATAATTTAAAACAATTAAACCATTTCAAATTTAAATAAAGACCATAACCCACAACTCGGTATGTGGAGCACCTAACAGAACTGAGAGTCGAGCCCGAACAACAAGGCACTCACTGTTGACAAATCCCTCACTGAGTGCAGAATATCAAAAACAGCTACAAAGCACTTGAAAATGAAGTGTAGAGAGAACAAAGAAAAAGAAAAGAAAGGGGCTCAAACCCAGTGAGAGATAACACTCTAGACCGTCTCATATGTGCCTCATAAAGACTGTTTTAAAAACAGTTTCAAATCAATGTACATTGTGCTCCTTTTCTAGATAACGTGCATCTTGCTTGACCCAACAATTGCGTTGTTCATTAATCCAGCCACATATTCAACATTTCACGCTTCCAAACATGTTCTTAACTTCAAATCATAAATCTCATCACTCCCGGGACTTAACCACACCCAACTTTCATGGATAACACCCTTAAACATTCTCAAAAATCTTCAAACACCTAAACATCACTTCAATCTTTTGAGGTTCAAATTGGGATTGAACTAAGGTTATTCGAAGTCAAATGACGTTCCACCAAGGACCTTGTCAGAATTTGTTCGGAGCGCTAAAGAGAATTGATCAGAACGGACGGGGTATTACATTATAAATATAGTTGATATTAATTCAACGTAGTGCTACCACAATAAACATGTCCTGTTGTCAACACAAAACATTTGCAGATAGTAAAACCAGAAACAAAACATCTATGACCAATTATTAATTTAAATGTCATAACGCCAGTCAAATCACCTCACTTAACATATAAACTTAGGACAATTTTTAACACAATACAACAAACATAATGACACATTTCATTAAAAATTGTCACACTCAGAAGAGCTGTAAACATTTAATCACTCACCAATAAACTATCATTACCTTGAATATTATAAATTTCACTATTACCCAAATTCCTACAAAATGACAAAGAAAGTATTTTTCAAATGAATATCAGAAGGTAATCACTAACAATATGTTCATCACACAACTACTCAACATACAAAATTAGTTATACAAACATTCCTACAAAACTGTAGCCATGTTAAATTAGCTAAATTTTCTAATAAATCAAAAATTTTAACATTGAAAATTAAAGAATAACTCCTAAGTCAAGACAATTAACTATCTTTCTAGGCTGAAACCATAACATTAACCAAAAATAAACCCAAAAACCCACTTCACTCACACCAAACCAACGGCAACAATAATGGAAGATCCATTCGAATACAAGCTGGATAACCATTTTCTCTTACTATTTTCAAAGCAGTAAACCCACATAGAACAACCATTGTCTCTTACCATTTTCAAAGCAGCAAACCCACATAGAACAAGCTGAAGGAACTTGAAGCTAACACTATAGACTCATCGATTTAAGCAGGAACGACAGGACCTTTGTGTTATTGTTGTGGATGGTGTTAACTAACACTTCTCCACCACGTTGATGGAACCATAATACAAAAATTTCAAATTCAAACAAACCCACAAAACAAAAACCAAACAAACAAATGCACCGACCTTCGTGAAATTGTGGATCGAGATGTGCATCCCAAAAAATGACGAAGGATCGATGTGCGAATTCTAGGTAGAACGGCACAACTGCTAGGGTTTACAAACAATGCTTCAATTCATCAAAATGCGGATCGAGATGTGCGTCAAATGACGAAGTATCAAGAATTCGACAAAGAGCAGCATGGCTGCTAGGGTTTACGAACTGAGATGAATTCGTCACTTTTATTTGAGTTGAAATGATTCAGTGTGTAAAAGTGCACGATAACTCATTTTCAATCAATGAATAAAATTAACACATCACATATAACGGTCCACATTTTATTTGCATATAAGTTGAGTCAGGTGAATCAGTTTCCACTAGAGTCACCTAAGTACTTACCTTATTGGTGCACTAATTGCAAAAAGTGGTCAAAAACTGTGGATAACAGAAACAGATATAACTTCTCTATAACCCACTAAAATAGTCCATATTTTTGGACTCTTTTTACAACAGAAGAAGAGAATATCTAGTGATAACATATTCACTGCAATTGTTAAGAAGCAAGAATGAATAGTCAAGAGTCCCACATTGGAGAATTGTGTTGTATGTGAAGGACTTATAAATGGTGTGGACCTATAACCCATATTGCCTTCAAGATTTGGGTAAAGATGTGGTATCAGACCCACTTGTGTGCTCCTTTACTAGGCCCCCGAGGCTCCCTAGGCCTAACAAATGGTATCAAAGCCAATGGTTCAACCGAGACGTAAACAAGGACGAGTATGGTGAGGTGGTGGTTTGGGATATGTTCTGTAATGTGGTGAAGAAGAGTAGTGTTGTCTAGTGAGCCTGGATCTACTGTGTGAGTAGCCGAAAAAACTAGTTGATGGAATAGTCATGGGAAAAGCTCTAGGTGACACTTTGATGATGATCGTTCCCTGCACACGGCAAAGAGATATGCTGACTGGTAAAACCCTTATCTAGTGTGGGTGAGGCTAGCTCATAAATGGGTGAAGTCATGGAAAGAGCTCTTAGGTTAAAATTCTACATTAGTAATGGAGGAGGCCTAATGAATACTTAGAGTGGTTTTTGCTACAGGGGGAACAAGCCTAAGCTCGATGTGGAAGAAATTCACACTTGAAGGGGAGATTGTTAGGAAGTAAGTGTGAATAGTTAAGAGTCCTACATTGGATAATTGTAGTGTATGTGAATGACTTATAAATCGTGTGCACCCATAACCTATTGTCTTAAGGTTTTTGGTAAAAATGTAGTATCAATCTCACTTGTGTGCTTCTTCACTAAGTCCACGTATGAAGCAAATCTCTTAAACACTTATCGGGTCCAACAACAATTCTGCCAAAACACCAATATTTGCTTTGTTTTATTTTCAAATGGAAACATTACTTCATTGTATCCTAAAAAAGATTTAGGGAATTTCATTGTAGATTAAATGCAAATATTTTCTTAGTAAAGTGGCAATATTAAATGCTTCACTATTCGTTTTTTGTTCGATTTTTATGAGATTTCGGTCTTACAAAAAATTATTGGTTAAAAAGTCTTTACTAAATATCATCAACTTTAGGTTTATTTATATAGAGTGAGAAATTTACTTTGACGTTGTGATGCTGGTGAAATCAAATATTAAATAGTAATTCAAATAAAATTAAATATTTAAAAAGAGGATTATCGAAATTACTTTTAACGTTGTGACGCTGATGAGAGAGATAGAGCTTCAATTACATAGTTTCAAAGAACATCGTAGCATGTTATAAGAATAATGCTTAAAAAAAAAGAATAATTCTTCAAGAGGCAGCGAGTCCAACGATGGCCTGCGCGGGTTGGTGTTTCAAACCACCTTTGTCGGCTTTCATGCTCCATTCCATGCAATAATTAATGGATTGCTCTTCTTTTGAACTCGCCGCCTTATCTTATCAATAAAATATCTTTGACTACTAAAATAGCAAGTTAGCTTAAGATTAAGAGAAAAGAATCGGTATTTTTTTGGTATTCTAAATACTTCAACGATCATTTTAATTATTACCCCAATCATTTAATCACCTTTTTTATAAGTTATTTTTATTATTTTTATTAAAGATTGAACGTGAAACGTTTTAATGTAAAAATTTTACTTTAATATCGATAAACAACAAACACATTAATCATTTAATCATTTGTTAATATTCAAATATTCTGAAATATATGTTGATTTAATTTTATGCTTGAATTGTTAGCTTAATTTCAGACTTGATAGTTATATTTTTCCTGTTTTACTTATTTCCTTATGCATATATGGATTGACTCTCCATTTTTTCATAATATGGAAAATCAATTTACTTTTTTTTTCGAAAACACTATAAATTGACTCTTCATATTGTGAAAATAGAGATTAAATTCTACATATATAATACAATTTTCTCTAATTCAATTATTCAAGTTCATTTTTAACGATAATCCATATTAATTTTTACTCGCCCAAAATTGTAGTCCAAATCCAAATCAATCATTCTACACAACATCGGATATCAACTTTTTTGAACTCCCGAAACATGACAACCATATTTGACCATATAATCATATATTAATGTCATAGCACATAGATACATACCTAAAAAGACATTCAATTCAAGACCAACTTTCTCTATTCCAAAAAAAAAAAAAGAAAGGACCAACTTTGTCCATTTAGTATCTTTTATTTCACCTTCTTACATGAACTCCCTCGTCTTATAATGTCTCCACGAGCCATCTATGGTTTCTTTACAACAATCATTACTATTCTCTTGAGCCCAACAACATGTGTTGAGTTTATAATCAACACCAATTTCAACTCCACCAATGTTCTCACCTATGGCAATGCCACAATTGAGCATTCTTCAATCCTTTCTCTCACGAACGACACCGCTTTCTCCATTGGCCAAGCCTTCTACTCTTCAAAGATCCCTACAAAGACACCAAACTCATACACACCTCTTTCTTTCTCTACCTCCTTCATTTTCTCCATTGTTCCTTACAATAACCTCTTTCCCGGCCACGGTTTTGCCTTTGTATTCATGCCTTCCATAGGCATGGAAGGTGCTAGCTCAGCTCAACATCTTGGTCTTTTCAATCTCACCAACGATGGTGACGTTAATAACCATGTTTTTGGTGTCATATTTGACACGTTCATGAACCAAGAATTCAATGATCTTAATGATAACCATGTCGCCGTTTATAAAAAAATAAAAAAATGACATTTTTGATATGTGGTAAATATAAAGTGACATTCTCAATAATTACAAACTTGACATATTATTTTTAAAAAGTGGTATTTGTTTTTAGTATAAATCTCTATTTTTCCCATAAAAATAACATATTATTTGAGATTTCTTAGTCATGTCCAACATTAAGAGGGCATAAATTTGATTGCTAGAGCAAGTAAATTGACTTATCAAAGACAAGGAACTGATGTTTACTAATTCATGAATATATAAACATCTTCAATGATAGTATGACGTAATGAAACTAAGGTGATGTTTGGCTCAACAAATTTGAGGTGGGAATCGGAATGGAAAATTTCCATTCCTAATGTTTGGTCGAGGCAAATCTCATTCCGATTCTCATTCCTTTTAGGAATCAAATTATCTTTCACCCTATAAACTGATTAATAGGGATAACCCCTGTTAATTAGATATCCATAATCCTATAATCACGTCTCCCTCAACTCCACCTGTCATTACCCATCAATTTTTACGTCTCTCTCCCGCCATCAATTTTTTTCTTCCATCATTAACATCCTCTCTACCACCATTCTCTCTGCCATCTTCTCTTCTGCAACAATCTATACCGTCTTTTTCATCGCCGTCTACCACAATCCCCACAACACCATCTTCGTGACACCATCATTGTTGCCGCCTTGTGGTGACTGCTCGCTCTACAACAACAATCCTAGGAAATTCTACGGTGAGTGTTGTATCTTGTCTTTTGATAATTGCGGGCTCTTGTTTTTTGGATGAATTCTTTAGTGTGAAATTCTCAGAAAAACTGTCTCACGACTATCGCTTAATTTCTTCACTTAAATCAGAGTAAGTAACTATGGACAACCAATTAGAAGCATAAATTTCCTATCATTTTCATTAAGCACATATGATTTCTTCCAGCCTTAGGCCTTATCTTTTCCTAGACCAAATCAAAATTTGTGGTCAAGTTGACCCTAAAACATACTTCTCTACACCTGACTTCTACATCTCTGCATTCGTTCCGTGGCTTTCAATTTGTTTTGACTAGTAAAAAAATGCTGCTCTTAGAACATAAATGCTTTCAAAATCTAACTACTTGATCAATTTTTCCATTCCCCTATTTTGAACAGTAATGATGAAAGGCCTCTTGCGAGGCACTAGGTATGAACTAATCTCTATTTTGCTGAGAAAAGGCTATCACTGTACATAGAAGATACTAAATAGCTCTCCAGGAACTGTTGGTTAGCTGGTTTCTTGACCAGAAACTCAGCACCTCTACTGCAGAAGAGTATTACAGATTCTGCTGTTGGTCTATCTACATCGACGCCTCGAGACAGAGATCAAATTCTCTGCAGCTTGCTTTCCTTGCAACTTTCCAACTTTTGTTTTGTCAAGTCGCCTTCGATTGAATTCTTGGATCCGACGATCATGCTCTTTTAGCATTTGTTCCATGTTGTTTGATGGAAGTAACGGACCAGAGACATAAATCTTGTTTCCCATTGTCCCTCGACCGTACTGAGATGTCACATGAACAAGATAACAATTTTATAATCATTAATTCAAGAAAAGAGCAACAGTTCCAAGAAGTTGATGCAAACTCAAAAAAGGCAGTTCGGAACTATTTGCATCAAGATGCTAAGTCTATTGGCATAAAGAGAAAATCAAGATGATTAGCCCTGTCAAGTTATGAATTCTACGGGAAAATCTTATCAAAAGACTGTCAGTAGACCAGACAATTTCCTTTCAAAAGCATTTTGGTATAAGGTAGAACAGGTCCATATTATTTGTTCCTACAACAAAAAGGGATGCATGATGCATATGAAATATGTTTGCAATGGATTTTGCAAATTTTAAACTGATGAATAAAGTCAAGAAACCTACCAGACTTTGCTCCCTAGAACTTGATTTTCCATCTTCTACATGTGAACAGTCCATCATCATCTGTGTCTGAAAATTTTGATCCTGATTTATTGAGTGGTCCAGTTCATGTGAAAGCCTCTGAACTCTTGTTGCTTGCTTCACCATTACTGGTTTAGAAATACCAGGTTTTTCCTGGCAATCTTCAGGCAACGAAGTTCTGGCTGCAACTAAACCAGACATTGCTGATAAGTTGGCTCTGTGATGTAAGGCATGAGAGCCATCGAGATCCTTTCCAATTTTGGTCCAGTTGGCCCCATTGACCAGTGGTCCTGAATGTGAAACTTTCTTACGCTGATGCTCCAACGAATCGCGTCCTTCTTTTACAGTTTGATGTTTTTTTGATGGATCAACCAGAAAACCAGAAACAGTTTGCTCCTTGTGCAAGTTGAATATCTCACTTCTGCCGCTTGAACTTGAATTACGCCCCTTCTGTAATTAGAGAGCAAAATGATAAGCGTTGCAAGGAAAGTAAAAGTTGAAATTGGACAAATACGCAATATAAGATGATATAATGATCAACAAAATACACCCACAGAAAGAGAAAAATAAACATAAGAGACACTTCCCATGTCCAACATACGAAAGTGTTCAGAATCCTATTCTAAAGTTTGCACACAATTATTGCAAAATCACCTAGGAGACTTTCCCTTCAAAACACTTATGGGATGCTCAAGTCGCTTTGCGCAAAAAGTTAGACCACTTTAAGACAAACTAAATGAAAATTACCTGTTAACAAAACCTTTCATTTAACGGAGAAAAGGATAAACGGAAAAGCTACTATGTTACCATGGGAAGGAAGTTACCTGAGATGCAGTTAACATGGGATTGATGTTGGGTGCCAAACCATTTACTGATGCTTTTTGTCCAGTTTCCCTGCCTCTAAGTGCTCCATGCCTATAAAAGCACATGACAGATCAACCAACATTACATTTCTTTTTCCTATTTCCGAGTGAATCTCTCTTTGGAACAACTTAAAACAAGAAGCAAGTTGAAAAGGCAACATCAACATCATAAGTTAACGGTAAAACAGAACAAACAAATGCACGGCACATGAAAAGACCAATACACTCTCATGCAAATGCGAAAGACCTGTAAATAGAATTTAAAAAAAAATATATATATATACAACTGTAATTTGCAAAAGTGAATCCATCAACTTTTCTATCAAAAATTCACAGCCAAAAACAATTTAAGAATAATATCTCAACACACGCTGATATAGAAACAGCAAATAGTGATACATTTACAACATATGGAAATATAATGCAACAAAATATGAAACTATTATTCAGAGATGAAAAATATTGGACAAAAGTGACTATCAAAATCAATGACAACTAACTAAAAAAAATACCTTCTTGCTTCTTCATCTCGCAGTTTAGCATCAATCTCTTTGCTAGGAGGATACTTAGGCAAACTTGATGGATCACAAGCAAATGGTTTTGTTGAAAAGAACTGTAGAGAGTAGAGGCAACATGTTAATATTCAAGCGAGAAATTGATCAAATACCTTACATAATCAGAATTTGTAAAGTCCTCTTTGAAATATGAGAAAGAAAAACAATTCATTATAGCTTATCAGCTGTATTGATGAAAGTGAATACTAACTGTAAGCAAATGACATTATCTAAAATTTTTTTAAAAAAAGGGGCCATAAAGGTTAGAAAACTAACGACAGTTGAAAGAAATTTCAGCAGACCAAAGTGACATACAAATTATTTTCCATACTTGGGTTAAGGACGGAGATATAGTATATAATATGAGTCATCAAAATGAAAAACAAAACATGTCATCAAGACATAGGAAGTAGTTCAGCTCAAAAAAATTAAAAGAAATCCATCACTATTATGGCACAATAAAGGTTACAGTTTTGAAAACAGCTTTCAGAAAATAAAATAGCAATTCACTAAAATTCACATATACAGAGACTATCACTTAATTTTCTCAAGTAACAGAAGAAATTCATACCTCACTCCCGAGAGCAATAGCAGCAGTTCCACGCTGAGTTGGATCCATGGAAAGTAAGGTCTCCATAAGCCCAACAGCAGTAGCAGGAAGGTCTTTAAATGTTTCGGCAACACATCGTCTGTATGGTCGTTGAGGCTTGATCACTGATGAATGACGTAATTTGCATTTTCTCCAATAATCTTCGGAGGGTGAACCACATAGTTTGAATATCTTATGCAATTGCTCCACCTACAAAAGCGAAACAGGCTAAAGCTGCAGTCATTTCACATTCAATAATGTTGACTATAAATGACTACCCTTTGTATATAGAAATTAAGCCCATTCTATGTTATCTCAAAGGGCTTACTAGGCGACCATGTAAAGAAAAATGCTAAATTGTATTGAGAAGTTGAGAAGTTTTATTTGGCCATTTCTGATCACAAACAAAGAAGAAAAGGTTTATTGTATTGCAAAGGGCTATCCTATCTGAAAATAGATTATTTGATTAGATCAGCTTTTTTTTTTTCACTGTGATTCCTCACAGCCACATGTGAGGACACAGGACTGAGCACTTTTTAACATGGAATCTCATAGATAAACAGCAATTATACATTACAGGTAGAAAAGAGCAACAATCAATTAAAGGGCGAGGGGAAAAAAAACATTAAAAAACAAGGTACCTCTGTTGTTCCAGGCAAAATAGGTTTGCCAGCATATAACTCTCCAAGTATGCAACCAGTGCTCCATAAATCTACAGCGACATCATAGTGAGAGGCTCCAAGTAATAGCTCAGGTGCTCTATACCAAAGGGTCACTACACGACTTGTCAATCTGGCATTACTTTGAGGATCGAAGAAACATGCTAAGCCAAAATCCGCAATTTTCAGTACACCATTGTCATCAATAAGAAGATTTGAGCCCTTTATGTCTCGATGTAGCACACCCTGACTATGGCAATAGTCAAGTCCAGTTAAAAGTTGCTGCATGTAGCATTTGATCTAGAAGAAGACGAACATAGTGTAAGCAAAAAATATAATACTACAAAATCATTAAATTACATATCCACCAACAAGCCAATTTGAATCCCCAATGAGGAAGGGTCATGGGAGCAAGAATTTGGAGACAGTCCTACCCTTCACCATCTTTGCATGAGGTGACTGCTCACATATTTTAGATTTGCATCCTAGTGGTCACAGACTCAAGACTCTTAACTAGTTTACCATGCTTTGTCCCCAAATCAATGACCAAGTTGAGATATAAAATTTGTTTGATGTTCTAACCTATGTCAATGAGAAAAAAAAAATTAGAGAAGACTCAGACAATAAAAGCAAGAGTACCTGTGGCTCAGAGAACTTGTTTCCAGGAAGTGAGGCAAGCCCCGTAAGATCATGTTCCATGTATTCAAAGATAAGGTACAAACTAGAAGATGACTGGGATGTTATCAGTCCTTCCAGTTTTATTACATTGGGATGGTCAAGCATACGCAGAATAAGAATTTCACGAACCATAAATTTAACACTTTCTGGATCGGTATTGTCAAAACGAACTTTTTTGAGAGCAACAAGTTTATTGTAAGTGACATCACGGGCCTTGTAAACATTACTATAAGTTCCTTGGCCAATCTGCAAAAAACAAAATAATAGCATAAATCTCCAAGAATGTGATTAGGATACGCAATAATCAATGGATGCACTATCTTAACTCTTCACCAACTCATGGCCGATACTTAAATTTCTACATGGGAAATAAACAAATTATGATACATCATGTCATTTTTACAAAATTGAGGTCAGATTAATATTCCAACTTGTCTACTTAACATTTTTGCAACTAGAACAAGGGAAATTAACCTATATTAGTTACAAATGCATTATTATATGATAAATTTCATGTATAGGTGTTATTAAACTTCTGAGGCTGTCTATGATGTTATCGCTATAGTCATACAAAATCGAGATAGTCACGTATAGGACATATTGGCAAACCAGTAATTTACTTCATAGTTGGGTTTAATTCTACTCTTGTGGTCCTTTTTTTCTTTTTCTTCTAGTTGAAAAATTAAATATTCCATGTTACTCCAGTTATTTTTGTAGTTTCATTTCTTACAGCAAGGAAGCTGGAAAATATCAGGGTAGCCTATGGCACAGAACTAGTTTGAAAGATGGTCAATCATGGAGAAGAGAAGAATGATTAGCTCTTTTGACAATAAAAACAAATAATTCTTATATTTTATTATAAGTCAAGAAAAAAAGAATAAGAACTGAAAATTTTCTTGCCAAAAGAATCTACACACACAAGCTAAAAGATTCCAGATCGACAAAATGATAAAATATGAAATCCAAAACTTTATGCAGAACAAACCAGTGAAGCAAATGAAAATGCAAAAAATTAAGCATCAATTTATCAACAAGAAAGAAACATACCCTATCTAACTTCACAAAAGTATTAGCACGTCGCGGTACCCACCCTCCAAGGGCTTCCCCTGAAACTGAGGCAAGCCAAGATGGCCATCCAGCCGCAATCTGCTCAGCTTCACAGCTCTTTGGTATCCTGCCTGAACCAGGATGCCTAAGAACTGGAACATCACACTTCTCTTTCTTTCTCTCAATACTGGGAAGACTAATAGAAGCATCTTCACAATTGTATACTTTATTTTGCTCAATCAAGTCCACTATATGCTTTCTCTCAACCTGATCTTCATCAAATCTATTCGAACCATCCGTTTTCTTATCAATTAACTTGACCTTCACATTTAAATTATCTGATTTATTCTTGGATCGAACACTCTCTTGTCTTCTCGAGGAATTAACATGAGCAACACGCCTTTCTAATGCTTTACACGATAACCTCTCTTTTGGACTACTTTTGCTAATTTCCTTGGAAGAAATACAACCCATCTTCACACAATATGCAATAAACAAGACTACCAAATAAAAAATATCATTCCTCTTTCAACAATCAAAGCTAAACTTAACGCCCCTGCCTTTCCTATCAACTGAAACCAATCAGTCTATATGCAAAAAAACCCACTTAACCAGCTGTTATGGATAAAGCAGTAAAACTGAATATCAAGACTAGGAATTCAAAGTCACCAAAAAATACCCAAATCACCAAATGAGAAGATGAAGAAGACCCAATTCAAATCAACGCAAAAGTCGGTACCTTGAAAGCTCTAGTCGCTGAACAACTCTTAAAAAAGAAGGAAAAAGACTTGTTGCTAATTGCCAGGAAAGACTGAATTGTTGTTGGGTTTCGTTGTGTTTTTTCTCAATGGACTTACTGTTCAACGCGCAATAAACACATATAGAAAGCACTGTGTGATATAATATATATATATATATATATATATATATATATATATATACGTGTGGAGAAGTATGTATGGGGGAATTATATAGTAACAAAGACGGCATTTGCCGGCAACAAGGCAAGTCAACAGAATCTGCTATGTATTCGTTCCAATCTAAACTAAACAAGAAGTAGTTTTGGTTGCTTTATGTGGCATTATTCTGTTCTGAGGCATTTGCCTTATTGGGTTAGAGAGCCGAAAGTGTTAAAAAAGTGGGTTTCCAGATGGATTACAGACGTAGGGTCGTTGGTTTGGTTGCATTCAAGGATTGAGTGTGTTTGAATATTGCATTTGAAGAACCTTTGAGTTTGACCCCTACTATCTTCGTTTCTGTTTAGGTTCTTTTTTTATGTGAATGTTGGTTGATCTAAAAGCGCGCACACCACTCATTTCAACGTGCATCTGCGTGTCTTGGCTTTCTCCTCATCAATCTGAATATTGTTAATGTGCGTTGTACCGCATACAACGTGCGTAGATGTGTGCAAATTAATTCCAATAGTATATGCTTCACATCTATGTGCTTTGTGGGCTCTACTGTGTGCGTAGAACACAGCTATGCATGCATTAATGTGCCTTATTACACGATATCAGCAGATTTGTAACTTTGCACTTCCTTCATAGATGTTTTGTATTCATCATAATTAAATTGAACTCAACAAATTTGAGGTGTACAAAAGTGTAACTACATGAAATTTACGTGTAAAATGGTCTACAACATGAAATTTAGGTATACAAAGGTGTATACGACATCAAATTTAGGTGTACACAACATGAACTTTAAGTGTACAAAGGTGTACAACATGAAAATTTAGTGTATAAAACATGAAATATAGGTGTGCAAAGGTGTATATAACCAGAAATTTAGATGTATAAAGATGTACACAACATGTTGTACCATAAACTCTATATCTTTAACTCAATTAAACTTTTTGTAAGTTATAATATACTATGGTCTATTAAACTTTATGTAACTCAATTAAACTTTTTATAAGTTATAATATCTTAAAGTTCATGTTG
>CAODLS011748131.1:0-10871 GCA_948243855.1 Flueggea neowawraea | reverse complement strand
CAAAAATAACTTAGAAAAATATAGAAAACGTAATTGTAATAATAAAATATATAAATAATTAATAAAAGTAATTTAGAGCAAAATGAATATTGAAAGAGTGAGAATGTAGAAAAGATTGAGATTGAGAGAGAATGAATGGTGTAAAATTGGTAGGATGGGGGTATTGATAAAGTTGAAAAAAGAAAACAAAAACAAAAAAATGGCAGTTTGAATCGGCGGTTGAACCGCCGGTTCCACAGTTTTTGGAGGGGTCGAACAAGAACTCGAACCGCAACCCTTCGATTTTAGTCGGTAGATTTCAATTCAAGTTCAGTTCTAATTTTAACCAGTTTTGACATGTTCGGATCGATTTGCTAGTTTCGTTTTGAAAATAACATGTCTAATATGGGGTATGATTGTTTAAAGAGTTCAGATGTTGAAGAAGTCACAAAACGTGACTTTTAATGGTTCAATTGTAGAAAAAGAAAAAAAAATTCTTTTTAATATAGGCTTCTGTCAAGTTTAATTTAATACAATATGTGGGATTAATTTTGGGCCCAAAATAATTAAATTGGTGTATGAAACAGGCCGAGCCTCACACGAGGGGCATTTGACATGTTTTTCCTTTGAAACTCCGTTCATATATACGTGAGAGTTCAACTTATTTTCCATCTTACTTGGGTCATTTACTGTTTTTCAATATAAATACTTCACACAACATTCAACTGAGCAATGTGGGATTTTGCCATACCCATAAAGCTTTTAACTCACAACAAATATAACTCTATCCGGAAGATTAAACTTCTATAAGTTCCAAACAAAATAAACGTTTATAAGTTGCATATTCTCGCTAAGTCTCTGATCATTTTTTTAACAATTTAGTTTATAAATTATTTACCAAGTCTACCAGAAATATACGCACCAAAAGTTTGCGAGAAACATTGACGAGGACAGATTCTCGCTAATTTAATAATAGTTAAGAAAATATATTTTCGCCAGTAATTAGCTAGAAAATGATTTTAGCTAGGATAGCTTTGCAGATTTGAAAGTATATATTACTCTATTTTTTTAATTAAATAATTTACAATTTATTTTTACTATACAATTTACCAAAAATTTACAAAATGGCAAATCCTTGTGACGTTTCTGCAGTCTGCATACAGCAACAAAATCAATCAATATATATATAAAAGCTATGAGTGTCATTGTGAAATTATCTTTTTTCTAAAAAATCATATACTATTTGAAGAGTTTATAGTATTTACTGCAATTGTTTTGCTCACTATTGATTCAAAAAGAATGTGAAAGGGCATGTATAACTCCCAATGAATTCTTCATCATATGTCATTTTGCCAATTAATTCTTCACTATTGCTCACTATTTGAAGCACCTCGCACGTTATATATCTATAATTAAAACTAAACTAATCACTCCACCATCATTTTGCCGTTTTATTTCATTCACCTCTCTAATTATTAACACCTAATGTACACACCAAAATCTGATAGACACCTCTTCAATAGGAAGGAACAACAAAAAATATTATCATTCTTCCCGCAACCACTCTCATGGATTGGTCATATGAGTTGGGGCAAAGAAGGAGTAATGCATTGAGTCACTTCGATTCACTCTTCAATCCTTTGTTCTTCGGAATCATAGAATTTTAAGTTAACGGTTAGTCAATTTTTTTTAAAATTTCTATCGAGTGGCTATTTTTTTTTTCAATTATGATTGCTCCATCTTTAACCATTATAATGTACTCTATTAAGTGTAGGATGCATTTTCTAATTGCAAAGAAGGTAGGTTGCAAGTTGACCAATGATCGAGAAAGTCAATTTCTGGTGTTGGCTAAGTCGTACACTTCTTCTCTTCTCAAAATCTTCAATCTCTAGATCCTACGGGAACTTGTTTGTGTTGTTATTTTATGTTAATCGTATATTTTTTTTTGTAATATAGAGATGGAGTTCTATTAAGATCGATGCATGGTATAAGTGGCTTATGGTATAGTTTTTAATTTTTATGGGACAAGTTCAGAGGGTGGGCAATTTTCAATATTTAGCTCAATAACATCATAAGCATTCATCATAAGCGTTGGAGAACAAATTAAGCTATGTTCATCGAGCTCTAAAATGAATTTGTTTGATCAAAAGACAATAAATTTCTTTAAATTTTCCAAAATTTGTGACTTGATAATTTTTCAATATGATAACTGGATTAAAAGAATTTCTTAAAATTGTGAGACCATTATTCGATGTATATACATAACAAGAAAAAAAATTAATTTAGGACTTCAAAATACAAATTCAAGAAAAAGGGTGAGTTGAAATTTAATAATCAATTAGAATTTAAAAATTTTTAAGTAGAAAAATTGAGGTAATTTTATGTATAATTAGAATTAGTGTTTTCTCTACAATTAAAAAAAACTTACTTTAAAATTAAGTACAAAAATTGTAATTTATCATGCAATGCACGAGTAACACGCTAGTTACTCTTTATAATAAAAAAGATTGTAAATATAAAGAGAGTATTGCAGATGCTTTGAGGTTAGTGAATAAATAAGAAGAGAAGCTAAATTTGGGAAAAAAATAAAACTAAATTCCCTAACTTTAAAACGTCATATGTCAATCAATTGAAATATCACTTATCGAAAGTTAAGAAAAACTCCTTAACTTTTAATATATACTACCGCAATACTCGTGCTACTTACGGTAAATAATAATATTTTTTATTTTAATTAATAAATAATCTAATTTTTGTTTTGAAATATTTTAAAAATTAGTACTTAAATAATAAAAATTAAAGTATTAGCAAACTAAGAGAGAAACTATAAGTATTAAATATTTGAAATTGTTATGAAATTTCATAATTTTAATCATAATTCTTTCATGAATTAAATATGTTATTTCTTTGCCCTTAGGGGCTGGGTATGGCGGTAATCAGCTAATATCTACAGTTGGACGTTTCGAGCTCAAATTTTGGGAGAAGTAGAGATAAAATAAAACTGCTTTAGACTTTAGTCTATCCCTTACCTTTTAAAAAAATGTTATTTCTTTTTTTTAGAGAAGTGCATAAATTCATCAAAATAAAAGATTATAATTCATATATTATAATTTTAATCAAGCGAATACATATGTATGCATTAAATTAAACTAATATAAGTAATATTATTTTAATTTGATCGAAAGTATCAAATCACCGTCAATTTTTATATGTAATTTTTCCATTTCAAAAAGATTAACACATTGATACTTAACCAGTCCACTCTAAATCACTTCGTAATTACAAACTTATATATAAAAAATGCGAACCAAAGTTTTGACCATAGCGTTAAATTTATATAACTATATTTATGTGTGAAATGTATATAATATGTATTACCTAACCAAAAAATCTCTTTTTTATTTTATATTTAGAAAAGAAATTAAAACAGATTACACATGCCAATCATTTGAAATTAATTCAATGGATAGCGAAATCATACCGAGAATATATATATATATTAAAGAGTTTTTCTAAATTTATTATTAAGGAGA
Source organism: Flueggea neowawraea (assembly GCA_948243855.1). Taxonomy (NCBI): domain Eukaryota; kingdom Viridiplantae; phylum Streptophyta; class Magnoliopsida; order Malpighiales; family Phyllanthaceae; genus Flueggea; species Flueggea neowawraea. The sequence goes on along the minus strand of CAODLS011748131.1, from coordinate 7,359 downwards.
CACTTTTAAAACAATTAAAGAGTTACTTGTTATAAATTTGAAAAAATTATCTAACTATTATATATATATATTGATATATTGATTTTAAAAAGCAACATTATTGTTAGTGTCTTGTGATCTTGTGCATGCTCATCTTTTTTTTTTTGGCTAGTTTCTTTTCTGCTTTATCTTGAAATCAATTCATTCATTTGCATGTAGAAAATCTCTTTTCTCTAAAAAAGAAAAACAGCAATTCAGTTTATGAGAACCTCACAGATGTGATTGGGCCAAATGTGGAATCTCATTTGGTGAATGAGCACCTGTTCAAAGCCGGCTATAATTGTCTTGACCTTTGCATTGTCTTGACCTTTGCAGGAGAGGCACACAAATTCATTTATGGATTGCAGTATTCATTTCTTTGTTGTTCATCTTTGTGAATCTTGTAACTGCTTAGCGTTAGCACGCAGCTGTCTTTAAATAATATTTAATAATCAATGGACTTCAAATCACAAAGCTCAAAAGTTTAAACTTGAGTTACGTAAGTAGTCAGATCTTTATACTTATAAACCTTTAGATCCTAATACATTTATCCGATGTAAGAATACATAGCTGCTGCATAGCAAATTATTTGACCCGCTAATTTCAGCTGCCTGCTTTGATGGGATGTTACAATTTTTACCCCCATAGGTTTGCAAAGTCCTCGTCGGCAAGACTTTCAATCATGATGCTCAAAATCTCTCTCGTATTCCGTCGGTGTGGGAGTCGTCTCTACTTAGGGTCTTCCTCTCAACTCCTGAGATTTGCCCCATCATCACCATCAGTTAAGGTTTACCTTGCCACCGTTCATGTTTGCACTTGGAGTGACTTTGATACCATAATTGTCAAGACTCGGCATAAGCACGCAACTGTAACCCTACTATCACCATCAGTTGAGATTTGCCTTACCACCATTCAAGTTTTCATGTGGAATGACTTTGATACCATAATTATCACGACCCGGTATAAGCACGCAGTTGTACTTAAGTAACATCTGATAACTAATAGGCTTCAAACCATAAAGTCTAAAAGTTCAAGTTTAAGTTATTCAAGTAGTTAGGTCCTTGTACTTATAAACATTTATATCCTTATACATTTATCCAATGTGAGGACACGGAACTACTGTACAGCAGGTTGTTTGACCCACTAGTTTCAGTTGCATGCTTTAGTAGGATGTTACAAATTTATTTCATTAGCTCTTATTGTTTGTAACTTAATAATCACAGTTCAGTTTCTGAGAACCTTGGCAGCATCTTTTTTTTTTAACCGATTTTATTTGTGTTTAATTTTCAAATATAGATTTACTCGATTACAAGGATTTTGGCTGGCAATTGCAGTAATTCACTACCATTGGCACTTCATTTTGTTTATTACAAAAACCAGCTCATTGTAAACACAAGGGATGCAAAAGACTGTTTTACACATTCAACATTGAGATAACAAACTAAAAAAAAAAGAACGAACTGCTCAAATATGAAAACTGGAATTCCTAATGCATAGAAACCTTACCTAGCACTACCCCACACCCTGCCAATTCGAAAACGAGAAAAAAACACTGCATCTAACATTGCTAGGAACATTGAAATAACCACTAACATACAACGCCACCACTGTAGACAAAAATCCCAAAACATATGCAATTACTGCCAAAATCCATGTCTGATCCCCCTCATAATCTTCCTTTGTAAGTGTCTTTGGTTGCTTTGCTTCGTCACATGGTACTGAAATTTTCTTGCCACACAATCCGCTATTATTAGCATATGAATTCGGATCATTCATTGTGTCCATTTGAGGGCCATTTGGAATTTTACCAAATGAGCTTGTTATTGCTCAACTCCAAAATTGTTAGCCGCAAAAACTTTCTGAATGACTGAGGTATTTCTCCTGAAAGATTGTTGTGTGACAAATCTAAGCTCTCCAAGTTGCTTAGGTTACCGAAGGTGTCAGGAATCCTACCTGACAGCTTGTTGTGCAAGATATTCAATCCCTTCAAATTTTTTAGCGCACCTAAATTGTTAGGAATTTCAACCAATAGTTGATTACTTGACAAATCTAAAAATGTGTAAATGGAGGCATTATGAAGATTCTGTTTTTATTTTTTCCAAATTGCTTCCGTAACTAGAAATGTTTTGGGCAAAGGAAATATGTTGTGAATGGATGATAAACTTTGTGGAAAGTCAATCATTCCCTTCAATGTGCCTAAAATCTCTGGAACAATTCTATTAATCTTATTGTTGGAAATATCAAAGAACTGACGATTGTCAAGACTGGCCAAACTTTTTGGTATCATACCTTCGAGAGAGTTGTTTCCAAGATTTACAAAACGAAGAGATTGATTTTGGAAGAGGAACTCTGAGATTGTGCCTGTGATGTTGTTGCATTGGGGATCTAGATATATGAGATTCCTCAAATTTTTCAAATTTCGAGGTAGCTCACCACAAAATTCATTATTACTTAATTCAAGCACTTGGATGGATGAGGGAAAATTTGCAGGGAGTTGTTCTGAGAACTTGTTGGATGCTATATTGAGCCAACAAGACTTGAATTCGAAGAAAACATGGGAAAATTATTTCCTCAAAGTCTATTTGAAGACAAGTCTAAGTAGCTTAACTGAGAAATATTCGAGATGGATTGAGGAACACCCCCAGAAAAGTTGTTGCCAAACAAAATGAGTGTATCTAGATTTGAAGCTTCGCCAATTTTATTAGGTATTCTCCCTGATAATGCATTGATGCTGAGGTCAAGCACCTGCAAATTTTGTGATTGAAACAACCGAGGAGGTATAGATCCGTTAAGCATGTTTTGTGACATGTCTAAGATTTTAAGGTCCATTTCAACAAGGTGATTAGGAATGCTCCCCTCCAGTTTATTCGAACTTAGATCCAACCACTGAAGGTTTGTTAAGTTTGACAACCAAAGGGGAATTTCCCCATCAAGATTGCATGATTCCAGTGACAAATAAAATAAACCGCTTTTTGAAACCATGCTCACATTTCTCCAATCAAAATTGTTTCCCCCCAAATTCAAAAAGTGTATGTTCTGAAGATCAAACAACCATGTTGGAGCCACATCCGACAAGTTATTATCCTGAAGGTAGAGAGCAGACAAATTGACCAATTTTCTAAACGATGAAGTAAACCCCCATGTCAGATTGTTACCTGACAAAATTAATTGTTCCAACTCTTGTAAATTTGACAACTGTGAGGGAATGATTCCGAAAATATTGTTATATGCAAGATCTAATACTCGTAAATTTGTGAGATTTCCTATCTCCACTGGAATCTTTCCAAATAAATTGTTCACAGACAAAAGTCGAATGACCTCAAATTCCTTAGCTTACCCAAGTTACTATCTAATATGCCTCTGATAGAATTATAACTTATGCTGAGACTCTTTAGATGGCTCAAACAGAACAACTGAGGGGAATAGGACCACTGAATCTGTTAACAGACATATCGAAATCCTCAAGTTGAGTCAAATTGGCTAGTCCTGACCATGGAACTTCACCTTCTATATCATTTTGTGAAATGTCGAGGGATTTAAGTGAACGCAAACGGAAGAGTGGACTCAAAACATCACTGCTTACTGAGCCTGTAACATTGGAGAGATCAAGAGCTGTGACCTGTAGTGTAGGAGAGTTGGAATGGCAGGTTACTCCTGGCCAGTGACAACAGTTAGAAGAAGAGATCCACGAACTCACAAATCTGAATTCCGTGCCACTAGAGCTGTTAAGCGAATCTTTGAATTGGAGAAGGGCTTGTGAGGACTGCTGTGCCATGAAGCCAACATGAAGAGTATGAAAATGTGTCCAACAAAAGTCCTAGTTTGGCCATTGTTGCATTGATCGTTTCTGTACTTTTAGAGAAATGATTTACTTGTTTCTAAATTTATATCGTCACTAATTTGCATTAATGAATATTCTTTAATTAATATCTTCATAATTAGACTATATCCCTGTCAAGACGCTCGGGTCTATATCTCAGTCAATACGTCTTTGCTTTTTTTCTTTTTACAATTACGAGCAGAATTTTCAGTGATCAAAACTTGACAGCTTAGCATTTGTCTCGGTGCTATGAAGAAAATTTCTTTGCATTTGGGCTCGCAAACAAGACGCTGGCCGTCCTTGAAATTTTTTTGTGAATGACCACAGATTGAACAATAAAAGATTCAGTCTGTTTGGCCGGCCTTGCTATGAGCGTTAATGTTTTTAGAGAAAGGATTTGTTGGATAGAAGATATCACCGCTTCTTTCTGTGTGTCATGAATTCAATGTGCCTGAATTTTTTTCTGTGTCATGAATTCACATAATAAAATTTTATTTAATAACAGAAACAATAATTTCTGTAATAATAATAATAATAATAATAATTTTTTTATAAATTAATAATAATAGGACTTATTATTTCAAAAATATACAACATTAAAAATTTACGTAATAAAGTGCATGATAAATTTCAAGAATATTATTATTTAGAGTTTTGGTACAACATAACATATTTAAGTGATCAATTTTTTATCCTTTCTAAAATTTTTTTAGCTTGTTGTCTTTATCTTTATTTATTTATTTTTTTGTTTCTTATAATTTTCTTTCTGAAATTATTTTCTCTTTCATATTTATTTTTAATGGTTTTGACATTATTCTTTCTACATCCGTATAATTATAGGTGTGATCTATTTTCAACAATTTAAATTCCTTGGGTAGTTTTATACTTCACATGTAAATTTGGTTCGACCACATGTATTTGTTTGAGATGATTTTATATAGTTTATCAAATTTACTTCTAAAAACACAGGTCATTTTATCTACTTTTTACTATTTAATTTACCAAAATATGCTACATCTACCTCAAACAAACTCTTAGTTTTAACTTCAAGCGTGGTCTCCTTGCTTTAACAGTGTTTTTTATAGATAGTAATTTAGTTGCTTTAACTTCCTTGACTAGTTTGGCGTTTCTATTTTTTTTTTAAACTAGTTGTTTACATCATAATTTTACTTAAGCCAAGAAAGGGAACAAATCTGTGACAAAGCAACTTAAGAAGAGCTTGAAAGTCCACAAGTCAGGAAAGGAAAGCATCCCAATTCACTGCAAAGTGAGTTATTTCCTGAAGAAGCAAGGCGTAAACAGAAGAAAGCTAAGTAAGGAAAGTTAGAAATCAATTCACTGCAGGTTGGGACAAAAGAAGGAAAGAAAATGAAGTAACACAACACCAAATAAGAAATGAATAAGAAATTCAAATGCTGCAATGGAAAGTATGGCCAAGAAAGGCAATCATCACCATCAGAGCAAAACAAAGAAATGTCAAAATAATTTGCAGGACGAATTGATAGAATTCAAATGTGGTTCTTGGCTGCTAAGAACAATCCAACAGTATAAAAGGGCAAAGAAAAAACAGCAGCAGACCTGTCCTCTCATCAACATAACACCCCCCATAGCTAGGTTAATTTATCTTTTTCTTTGTTTGTTCTTTAACTTTAGTTCTCTACTACATTTTCCTCTCAAGTTTTTGTACTCAATCTATATTTTCAATAAAACTCTCATTTTATCATTGTGTTTTTACTATTTTTTCAAAGAAGCAAAAGACCCAAGTTGATGGCTTTGTCCCTTTGGACCATTTTTAATCGTTTGAGTGAGAAATCAGATTTTCGAGCGCAATTCTTGATTAATTGTTTAATTCTCGGTTTAGGAACACCCTAATTCCTTGGCACAGTCTGCAATCCACAAATCCACCGAAAGGCGACATTGTTTTCCTGAGTTTTAATTGAACACTAGTACATATTTGAAGTGATCTAGTAAAATTATTGGAGTCCAATTAGTGGGGTTTGGTTGATCTACTTTAGTTGATTTTAGTGCTTTAAATATATTATTTACATTTATATTTGATAAACAAGGATATTATATCTTTTTGGAAGCTGCTTCAGATCTGATTTAAAATATTGTCCACTAGTTGTACATCATTTATCCACATTTTGTACACTGTTTGACCACTTTTTAAAAAATCAATTTGAATTATTTTCATGTATTTATCATTTGACTATTTAAAAAATTCAAGTATTGTCCATCTTTGGTACATCTGAAAATTTAGAAAATTCTTTGTTAAATGAAACTAAGTTAATTCATTGAATTTGTTTAGAAAAAATATTTTGTGCACCGTATGTACATGTTTTATATACTGGATTGGAAAAACAACATAAATACACTTGTATACACATTTGAACAACATTTGTACACCCTAAATCAATTAAAAACTAATTAGTATAACGATGAACCTAAAAATTAAAAATTATTTGTCCACCATTTGTATAACTATATATACTTCTTTAGAAAAAAAATGAATGAAACGAAATTTATTAACTAAATCAGTTCAAAACTCATTATGTATACCTCTTGTCCAACTTTTGTACACCATTTATTAAACAAAGAAAACATTTTTCATTTTTGGGTTAAATCTTGAAGAAAAAAATTGCAATTTTGATGTTGTACATTGTTTGTCCACCATCTGTCCACCATATGTTCACCTTTGTACACCTCTTTGAAAGGGTTAAATCCTTATGTCGTCCTTGAGGTTTGGTCAAATCTTTCACCAGTCCTTGCATTTTTTGAAGGCTCAGATCCAATCCCTCATGTTTCATTTTGTTCGTCCAAATAGTGAAAAACATCTGGTTTGGTCATATGCATAATTTTTAGCGACAAAATAGCAGGGGTAAAATAGACATTTTGTTCATTTTCTTTTACATTTAACTAAAAGTACTAGCAAAATGAAATCTAAGAGACTACATAGTTATTTTTTAAAAAGCAAGGAGTGGATCTAAGATTGGACTAAACCTCAAACACGGTAGGGAATTTAACCCCTGATTAAAAGTTGTGAAAATATCTTTTTCTAACGATATTTCTTTAATTTCGCACGAGAACTCAATCTCTCATGAGAGGTTATTAATTTTTCACTCGTGATCCCAGGTTCTGATATCTGTAAGAAAAATTTCTTATTTCAAAAATAGTTTTGTCCATCTTTTAAGTTTGCAAAAGTGACATTTATTTTTTGATATTTTTTTATTTTTTCCCAGCAATGAACCTTCGCTTTCTGATCAGGAAAGATAACACAACTAAAAATTTGTAAAACAATACAATTGAATAATTTTGCACTATACAAACTTTTATATATATAAAAAGTATAGTATTAATATTCCAATCACTCTTTCTTCGATTCTTCATCTCTTCTATTCAACCGAATTTGAAATCCATTCACCAAACGAGCTGATGGGAAAAACGACATTCGATCTTCTTTAATTTGGGTCCATCTGGTCAATGGAAAACAAAAACAAGTTGGACTAAAGAAACAATCATGT
>CAODLS011747954.1:0-10131 GCA_948243855.1 Flueggea neowawraea | reverse complement strand
GGTGACATGGTGTCCCCAATTGGAGATATTGTCACACAAGTCGACAAGGTGTTTTGTGACACAATGTGGTTTCAATTCTGTTCTTGAAGCACTGTGTTTGGGAGTCCCATTGGTGGCAATGCCACAATGGACTGATCAGCCACTAATGCCAAGTTTGTGGAGGATGTTTGGAGAGTTGGAGTTAGAGCCAAAGCTGATGACAAAGGTATTGTGAGAAGAGAAGAAGTGGAGAGATGCATTAGAGAAGTAATGGAAGGAGCAAAGAAAGATGAGATTAAGGAGAGTGCAAGTAAATGGAAGAAGCTGGCAAGAGAAGCACTTGATCAAGGTGGAACTTCCGATAAGAACATTGATGAATTTGTTGATTTTTTGGGCGATGTATGTGGTCATTCTTAGAATTTTGAACTGTCACTTATCTCAAATTTTCAAAGAGTAATAATTAATATTTGTATTGCTAAAGCATAAAGATATTTGAATTGGCTTTAATTGTGTAACATACATATACCCATCTTTTTGTAAATTCGCCTCTTTCTTCCATTTGATCTCTTTTTCTTTCATTTCTCTTTACCACTAAAAAATCACCTTCACCTAAAAATTAAAAACTCTAGGTTTTTAGAACACAAAAACCTTTTAATCAAGTTTTCAGAAACCACTTGTCAAAAACAGTTTCCAGAAACCAACTTAATTTGATGAAAATAAACTTAATCACATAAAATATTATTAAATTATGAGGTATGTTTGTTTTCATAACCTAGTTTGATAATCTACCACAAACAAACACATCATCTGCGAATACAATTCACTTAACTTAATCGGTAAATTAACTTAAATTATTTTAAATCAAATTTGTCAAACCAATACGTACGAATTAAACCGAATCCTTCGATTATTAACAAATTTTGTTTTGTAAATATCTTTCAATGATCCGATTTGTCCAGGCTATATGTCCAATAAAAGTTTGTGGTGTTGGCGATACCACTGGTAAGCATGTCATTGAATTGACATGGTAACATATATCAGTATCACCGTCATTTGTCTCATTTGATCCGTCTAAGCAAGAGCCAAAAAAAAGAATGCTGCGAGTTTCAGAGTTCTTGACCCATTGTCAAGAAGATTTTAGGTTTCAACCAAAAATTGGTTTCTTATTTACATCCAGTTGATTATTGTTGAATTGTTATTGGCTTAATTCTGCTTAATAATATTTATCGAAAAAAATTGCTTGATAATTTGATACAGGGGGATTTGTTTCTATTATTCTGCATTTTATAATTTCTGCGTGTTTCTTCTTAATATATCGGAATTACATTCACTTTAAAATATTAGACGGTAACATAAAGCATAAGGCATAAACAGTCTTGGGTTTCAGTGTCTCAAAAAAATACAATTAATAGAACTTATAATTTATTAATATTTAAATCAACTACAATAATAAAAAATTGCGAGTTCGATTCTCGTTGCGAACAATAGTTGGTACACATTGCTATTTGCTAACGTGTTGTTTTTGTCTCATGTCTCTGTTTTCCTCATGAACTATATCAATCGCACAGAATAAAAACTGACATCGATCTCAAATGGATCGAGTGGAATCACAATCTTTTTTGCATGTCCATCGATTCAAACCTACTCATTACTCACAGCTTCTTGTACAGCTGGACTTTATAACTGTTTTGGGACGAATGATCTTCAATTAATTCTATAATTAGACTCAACGTTTTTTCATTAAACCAATTTATAATTATATTTCATTGCCTGTTGGATTTGATGAGTCTTGAAGAGAGCTGTATCGCACGAGATCTAATGAAAAATAAAAGAATTTAATTATCAGTTTAATAGATAAATAGTATATAATAGTATGTTTGAGTTACCTACCTCGATTCCAGCAGAAGCTTGACCCAACTAGCAGCAGAAGACAACAAGATCAGAATCGGTTGATATTGGTCTCGCGAGCAAACCACAGTCGGGTTGGCAACTGGAGTACTCGTCTGTTTCGCAGCCTAGATGTCACTCGAATCGGGACCATCGATGAACGAATAGCTAGTGGAGAGAGAGGCTTCCTTTCCCCTCTCTCACGTTTTTTGTATGGGCATGGAATGGAAGAATGAATGAATCGCTTTCTCTTCTTTCATATATATAAGCCCTTAAATAGGCTTTGAGCCCAATGAGCCTAATAACACATGAGTCTTTTGGGCACATCTCAATTGGGCTTGTCAATTAGTCCCAGTCCATCGTCCCGGTTCACACCTTGACCGACCGAGTTCGGTTCATCCATCATGGGCGGACCACTTTTTCCAACAATATAGTATACTAACTAATTATATTTAAAATAAAAAAAAATAATTAAGAAAAGAAAAATAGAAATGAAGGATATTTTGGATTTGGGATAGAAAAAAGATAATTCACTTAACGAATATTCGATATCTTGTTTATTTATAAGTTACTTGCCACCGTTGCTTCCTAGAATGTGCAAAGCACTGCCACGTGGCCGCCTCCGCAAACCACATTGTATATGCACCTCAAGTCCAACTCCCTCAACTCTCCAAACTCGAAACAAAACCTCAAAGATCCAATCTTTTCTTTCAAAAAACCAAGCTTTCTTTCTTGTTCTCAACAAGGATCCAATCTTTCTTCCAAAGAATCAAACTTGCCTTCTTGTTTCCAACAAAGAACCAGTTTTTCCCATCAATCATGGCTCCTGATATTGCTGCTGCTGGTCTTGCCACTAGGACTACCACTCTGTCAAAGCAGCCAAGCAGTTCGAGCTGTGCATATGTGACGTTCTTGGCTGGTAATGGTGACTACATCAAACGTGTTGTGGGGTTAGCCAAAGGGTTAAGGAAGGCAAAGAGTCAGTACCCTTTCGTGGTTGCTATCTTGCCTGATGTCCCTGAGGAACACCGCAAGATCTTGGTCTCTCAGGGCTGTATTGTCCGAGAGATTGAGCCTGTTCATCCTCCTGACAACCAGGCCCAGTTTTCCTTGTCAGATTATGTCATCAACTACTCCAAGCTTCGTATTTGGGAGGAAAATAAAAATACTTTCTCTCTGATTAATTATTGTTCTTGAAGGTTGACCATGTTCAGTTTTAATGATTGATTTCTGTTTTTGGTTTTGCAGTTTGTGGAGTACAACAAGATGGTATATTTGGATGGAGATATTATTCAAGTTTTTGACAACATAGACCACCTTTTTGATATGCAAGATGGATACTTCTATGGTGTGATGGATTGTTTTTGTGAGAAGACATGTAGTCAAAGTCCCCAGTACAAGATCGGGTATTGCCAACAGTATCCTGACCGAGTCAAGTGGCCTGCTGAGATGGCTCCCAAGCCTCCTTTGTATTTCAATGCTGGCATGTTCGTTTTCGAACCAAGTATTACCACTTATAATCTACTCATGGACACCCTCGCAGTCGCCCCTCCGACCCCTTTTGCTGAGCAGGTAAATATTAATTCCCATAATCTTTTAATTCTTTTTCTTGTTTCAGAGGTTTAAAATAGAAACTAAAGAATCCTGCTAATGATCATGTCGTTTTTAGGTTTCAGGACTTCTTGAACGTGTTCTTCAGGGATATTTTGAAACTAATTAACTTTTCATTGTCTTAAAATATTAAGTTATGATATAAAATAAAGAAATAAATAATTTAAAAAATATTTTTAAAAATTTTCAAGAATATGAAAATGGTACGTCAATGTCATTCATGAGGAAGACCAACTCCTATCAAGATAAACAGGACTTGGTCTTTCTGATATTATCTAAAAGTCAACTATTTGAAAAAAAAACACACAACCCAGTACATTTTCTTTATAGAATAGGCTATCTGATTCATAGAGTACATTTTCTCTTGTATGTTTAAGTTAACAGAAAGCATTGCAATGGAGGTCTTCTCTAAAGTACTGAAAGAAACAGACACAAAAGCAAGACTAGCAGTTCCAACACAGAGTTTGGAGGATCTTCCGAGTTTCAGTGGAAGCCACTACAGGCTTTTCAAGGTCAATCACGAGAGTTCGAAGAAGTCATGGGTGTTTCGTCTAAGCAAAAGAAAGAAAGGCCATTATGCTAAACCTGTTTTGACAGGAGATGGATTAAATTTGTTAACTGTAAACAATTTGAAATTGGTGACAAGGTTACACTTATCAAAGAGGATGGCCAGGGTTCTGATGATGTATATACCATTCAAGTGATGAAGAAGCAGATCAGACTTTTTGGGAAAGATATTATATTGTTTTGAAACTTTTAGACTGTTTATTATTTAGAAAATAATTTTTGAGTCATTCATGTTTACTCTAATTAGTAAATTAATTTTTGTATTTTTAAATTATAGTAAACACATTTTTGAGGTTTAAAACCAGTTATATTTAAATATTTTTGTCCGTAATCCGTTAATATTCTGTTAGAGAAATAATGATGTGTCTCATTAGACCATATTAAATGAAATTTTTATAACAATTTTATCCCTCTTATTTATATCTCTTTATCTTCTTCATCTTCTTCCTTCATCGTCTCTCTCTCTTACTCCATTTTTTTTCTTCATCATCTCTCTCTCTCTCTCACTGTCTCTAACTCGGAAATTAATTGCCAAAAATTTTCAGAAATTATTTTTTCAGAAATACACTAATGGGACCACATCAATTTCCAAAATACAAAACCTCAGACGAAGATTGCAATTTCATCAAAGAAAGCACCTGAAATAGAATAGAAAATCAAACTAATTCATAACTCAAACAAGTCAATACCAAAAACATAATCTTTTCATCAAGCAACTTGCAGTCATTCAATGAAAGAAGCAACAATATCATAGGTTGGGTTGGACAATTTGATAACCTTGATATCACAACTAAACAGGCATTATTAAGCTTAATTCTTAAACAACTCATTCTATATAAAAAAAATTGAAGCAGGAAACCGAAGAACCAAGCAGGAAGTCAAAGAATTAAGCCTAGAAGGATGAGAAATAGTGAATCCAACGCAAAACTCTGAAAAATGCTTCAGAACCAAACCCCATCTGTAGAACCCAGCTCGTTCCTTGTCGCGCCAGATCTGCCTCGTTCTTCACCTGCCCAGATCATCGTCATCCTCACCTCCATCTCAATCTTCATTGTCGCCTTTCCTCCCCTTTCTCTTCTCCCCGTCTACTCTCTTTCTTCGTAGAAGAAACCTCGACGTCGGTGTAGATCGGCATCGTAGTTAGGGGTAACAATTCATGTTAGTCGTGTTGTAATCGTGTAATGTCATTTTATTATCACACATCATTATACATGACATAAACATTAAAAAAATTGATTTCGTGTCATTCTTGTTGTGTCATAATCGTGTACACCGTAATCGTGTTATCGTGTCATAAACATGTTAGAAATTTCCAGCCCTACTCGTAGTCATCGTCACAATGGATAGTTGAGCAAAAGAGGTCCAGATCTAAAACTAGCAAGGGGGAGAGAGAAAGAAAGAGTGAAAGAGAGTGATTTGGGAATGATGATTGGAAAAGAATGAGGTGCAGTGGTGTGAGCTGTGGCGAGTGAGTGTGAGGAAGAGAAAGACAGTGACCGGATGAGGAAGAGAGAAGCAGTGGGTAAGGGTGAGGAAGAGAGTAGATGAGATGATTAGGTTTGAAAGAGAGAAAAACTCTAGTTTTCATTTTTAAGGGAGGGTAATTATGTCACGACCCATTCCCGGGACCATGATCGGCGTACGAGGCTGACCGTCTATGGAAGCTCGGCTCATCCCGCACAAGCCTTCCAGAGATTCATAAATTCTACCCATCATTTAATTTCCAAAACATTTATTAGAAAAATATTTTATAGATTAAAACAGTTTATATGTAACTCAATATATAAAAATATAAACCAAATGTATGCAAACCATATACTTTGATAAAACCAAATACAATAAATATATCAGAGTATACATACAATCCAACATCCCACAGTAATCTGGTACAGAGCTCTACAAAATAAAAGAAGCTCGGACAATAGGCATCACTAACCAAGATGTCTTCTCACGAGTGTCCAAGATGCGGAATAACTGCCGAAGCCAAAATCTGTGCACCTGAAAGATAGAATCATCCACAACAGAAAATAAAATGGGGGTGAATCCCAGTGAGGAATAACACTTCAGAGCGTCTCATACGTGCCTCACAGAGTCTGTTTTGAAAACAGTTCACAAATACCACAAGCAGTATTCATAAGTATATATAAATATACACGTTATACAATAGTAGCTTTTCAAAAATTCATTTCGAAACCATTTGCAATCACAGCAAACAACATGCACAAATGCGTATTAAAATTATTTAAGATTTTAAATCATTATTTTCATGTCAAAACATATGCAGGCGATAAGGGACTAAACATGCGTGATATGGACTTTGCCAACTATCACGAATCTATGGACTAGCCATAGCGATGAGGACTCGCCTCCACCATAACAAATCATGTGTCTGATAGGTGCAACATGGCTACCGACAACCCTGGTAGCTGGGTTTTATCAGACATTGGTATACCAAAGGTTACATACCTAGTAGCACATGTGTCCCCTATCGAAAACCAAAATGTACTATCGTTTAGTACAAAAATCATATCATGCAATTCATCATTTCAAAGCATATCAACGATATATAATACATATATACCATTTCAAAACCAAAATCGATTATTACACAAATAACCATTTTTATCTCAATCAATCCTTTAGATTAGTCATTTTCGGATACATATATCCAACACATCAAAAACAAGTAAATAGAGTTCGAGACACAGCCAATGTGTTTGAAGCTGTTATTCACTCACCTGACAATCCAAGCCAAAACGCCAGTCAAGTCCCACTCGTCGGTGGCTGATCTTGCTAGTAAGGACAAGATGCTGTACACATAACACATCACAAACATCACAATGCGGAACTGTGGCAAATACCAAATGCATGATATGAAATGCAAATGCAAACTCTCAAAGTTGCCTAAATAAACGAAAGTGAATCCATCACTTTCAAGCCAATATCATGCTCCATTCGATCTCCAACAGAATTAAGCATATCTCATTAACTCAAATCAATCTCTTGAACATGGATTCGTCCTCCAAACCCACAAACAAAGTCAAAATCTTTCTAAATCCTAACTATGAATCTCGGACTTCTAAGACCCATGCCGAATAACTAGTCAAATCTCTTAACCCAACTCAAATATGTGAAGTTCTAACTCATATCTATCAAGATACATCAGAAACAACACCAGATTTGACAAGAAATTTAGTAAAACCCGTAACCCTAATTGTAAAGAAACTCATTTGGTTCAAATACCAAATCCCACGAAACCAATGCTTGATCTTCAAGCTACTGGTCTCAAATAACCATAATCTAACTCTTATTAACTCGTCCCATCAGAAATGGAAAGATCCGAACCCAAATCTCAAGTTTGGTCGGAACCCTAGAATGCCCAAATGTAACGCAAACTAAAGAAAAGAAGAGATTAATGGATGATTTTTACCTCTAGATCCATTGTAGAAGCAAGGAGAATCAAATAAAATCACAGAGAAGAAAATGAGAAAATGCTCTGGTGGTTGAGACGAGTTATGACCGAAGAAATGGTAGGTAGGGGTATTTATAGGCTCACGGGCTGACATGTTGCGTTTCACGCACAGTCGCCCAGAAAGAACACATCTACGTGCATAGTAGGGGTTCTGTGTACGTAGAACCGTGCTTTACGTGGGTAGTATCTCACACAATGTACGTAGACAGCATATCTAAAGCCCCTCATTCAGATTTACAATCTACGTGCATTTCACCCCCTACTGTGTGCGTAGAAAGCCTCCGAGTGCTCACAGGTCACACCCAAAGGATGAACAACGTGCACAACAACCCATACAATGCACACAGTCCAAACAAGGCTCCCGATCGACTCAGCCCAGTCTATGTGCATAGTACTCAGTACTGTGCACGTAGATGACCTCCTGTGTACGTTGCACTCAACGCACATTCACGATCAAGTTTCAGGCCTCTACTACGTGCACAATACCCTGTACTAAACACATAGATGACCTCCAACGTGCAAAACACACGCAGCACAACCCTCAAACTCAAAGGTCAACATCTCAATTCGAAATCATTTCAGAATACTACTAGATTCCGACTAAAATAAGCGAAATATTACAAATTAGGTCATTTTCTTTTTCCGCTTACTCCGTCAGTTAAAACAACTTTCAGGGACTTATATGCTACATTAAAAAAATACGAGAACCTATTACTAATTAAAATATATTTGAGGGACTCGAAAATTATTTTCCCTTTATTATTTCGTCAGAAGAGTGAAGCGGCGACGAGGGCTGCTTATCTGAGGTGGCGCGTCATGCGTGCCAGCTGTACTCAGAAATGAAGCTTCTCTCTCTGCCCAAACCAATTTGTTTTTCTTTTAAAGTTTTTATTTTTATCCTTCTTATATTTGTTGTTTTGATTTACTGTGCAGTAAAATAACAAAAATTGATTAATTTGGCATTTGAAGAATCTTGTCTTTGAATTTATTATTATTTTACGAGAATTGCAAGTCCATTAGGTTAACCTATCATCATCTAAAGTCTTCATCAAGGGAATCAGAGAGTTTTGAAACAGAGAGACCAATTTCATCATGAAATCTTAGTCAACGGAATAAAATGAAATGAAGTTTTTCACAAGTTTATTTCTTAAGCAGCCACCCAAATCTTCAGTGGAATTTATGGTAACGTGTATGGGGCTTGCCACGTCAGAAGGATTATCTTCGGTTATGAGCCTTAACAGTATGCGAGTGCAAAGTTATACCACTTATTTTGATCTTTTTATTTAAAAAAAGGAAAATTATTGTCTTAGAATAATTGATTTTTCAAGACAAGTGAATGTTTTGACCCAAATTACTTTTAATCACACAATTTATTTCTTTGCCATAACTTTGTCCCTAAAAGATTGTTCTAGTGGTTCGAAAAGGACGGAAGCGTAATTTGATGGACTTGTTGAAATTTTTAATGTGAACGCGCTATCGTACATGTGTTGTTCATCCCTGAGATGCTAAGCAAAAAAATCAGATTTTGACTGACTTTATAAAAATGAGACATGAGGACTGACTCAACAAATTTTGAATCCTAGAAGTTTAAATCTATGCAATATATCTAATCACAAAAACAGGGGTGAAACCAAACATACTTTTATGTGAAAGAGGGCATAGTTTTATTTATCTAAATAAATAAATATGAAATGCAATTCTAATAAGATTAATCGAGCCAAGACACACACTGCAAAACAACCATCCTTTTTATTTACTAAGCTTAGCATATGCCAAGGATGGCCACAGCAATCATCATCAACACAGTAATTAACTCCAACATTAACCTTCACTTTCTCTCCTGCCTTCACAACAGCAGGATCAGTCTTCCCAGCAGTACTTCCTCCAGCTTCATGCCCTGTCTCTTGCTTGATGTTGGTCTCTGCAACTTTGGTTTCTTGCTTTTTGGGGCTAGCCAGAGTTTCTGTCTTCACTGTCCAACAACCCCATTCTGAACCCAAAGCTTTCGTCTTCACTGTCCCACAAACCCATCCTGAACCACATACACTGCATCTTCGAGTCCTACAGATTTTGAATTGTCAGAATATTTTTGTGGTCAATAATCGTCAGAATATTTCGGTTGATAGAGAAATGTGTTAGTCCAAGAAAAATAAAAGGGTAGCAATATGTAGTGGCTTATGGAGCTTTCAATCTAAGTTTATGTACTGTTTAATGTGGGATATTCATGAACGAAACTTATCAGCACTACCGAATTCATGCCGTATGCTAACATTTTAATTAGAGTCTCCTGGGGATCTAAACACAACTGAAGTAAAGAGAGAGTGGATGTATGATTTTCATACTTACGTTGCCTTCATGTCTGCTTGTTGTTCCATCATTCCTTCATCGACCAATATTTTTATGCAGACGACAGGTGTAATTTTGAGTGACCAATAGTAAAACGTCCCAGAATCATCCAAGTGCACTCTGCCCCGGGGCTTTCTTGACACTCCTCTCCTTCATCATCACTCTTACTTTCTCTACATCATCCCATCTCTCTTCTTCTGCATAAATATTTGATAACAACACATAATTTCCAGAATTCCAAGGTTCAAGTTTTATAAGCTCTTTCACGG